>JARWCS010000005.1:2929837-2949077 GCA_034783895.1 Geukensia demissa
GGCTTTAATCTATAGCCTAGCCGCCCTCAGGGGTTACAAGGGGAAAGAAGTTTTGAGTTTAAAAGGTCCATCATGTCTTCCTTTGTAAGGAGTTATTTTGTATCCACGTCTAACGTCTCTCTTCTTGCATAACTCTGGAGGTCCGTGTTGATAGTGGGTATATTGAAAGCGGCTTGTTGGAGCATTTTGCAGATCCTTCACCTATTTTTTTCATAAAGCGACAAATATTATATGCCAATGTTAGTCTTGGTTCGAAATGAAGTATACGGGGCATAAATTTAAATTATTTTATATAAAATGATTTTCTAAATCATTTAAATAACCCTTTGAAATAACTTACTTACACGTTGCATTCTTAACATAGCTTTCGTGCTTAAGTTATGACGTCGAATTTTATTCGAATTTAAAAACAAAGCATTTGATTAGCGGCATGTTTGATCTTGGGACAGAAGCAGTCCCTGACCAGGTTACCCCATTATGTACAAATGTATGTCGGTATTTGATCGTTCTAGACACGTTTGAAAGGGAATTATCCGATTGTGAAGCATTGTTTGCATTGTTTTGTTATAAATCGCCGCCACAATAAATATTTATATCTCTTATTGTTACTTATTATAATGTGTTTACTAAACACTTAAAGCTAAACTAACAGTTTCCGTAATGAATGATTTCGTTAAAAGAATGTTTAAACATTTTAAAAAGAATTAGCTCTATTTAAAGCGCCATGTCAATTCAAAATTGCCTAAGTTAAGAGATAAAAATAAAAGCCTAAGAAACAAATAAAAAATACCCTTCTCAATTTTAAAGTAAAAACCACACCCTGTGATAATCTTTTGTGATTGATCAGATGTTATATCATACCTATGCGGATATCATTTTAAAATTGTCTAACGATAGCACGGATTTTATATCTTCCGGGCGGTTTTACGATTACTGCAGGTCGGCAACAACGCCGGTTAACAGCTATTTACGGAAATTATAAGAACAAGAAAAAGATTTCCCAATGACTAAAGCTGGGGAAAATTATTAGTACCTGTTTTTATATTGTAATGTATGATATAAAGTAAAATAAAAAAAAATTCTAGATTTTTCCGTAAATCAGTGTGAATGAAGTTAATAAATAAAAAAATAAAATAGTCGGCTTGATGCCCAAAGCACATACACATTATACACGATTTCTACAAAACAATGATTTATGTAAAGTTAGAGGGTGAAAATATAGAGTATGTTATAAAAAGACGTTAAACAGTCGTAAAACATTTTATAAATCTGTAAAAAATCATTTCTATATACAGTTGACCAACTTCTCGGGAAGCGGTAGATTTGTAACGCACTGCAACAGTTTGTTTTGTCGTTGGCTGTTTTGTCGAAAGTAATATTTTGTACAAATATAAAATGTGTTGACCAGCTTCCTTTGCTGCCTTTGTCGTACAAAATTATCATATCTTGCTGAAAATGAACTATAATAGTCACGAGGGATAAGTGATGGCTTATTCAAGAACGAAGAATAGACAAAACACGGCAGAAAACAACTAAAAACAAATCCATAATCCAAAAATAAATAATCTTTAACATTTTAAACAATATTTTTGTGTTTTTGCCTTAAATTCACTACCTTTCCCTTAACAATTGGTAGGTATTTTACAATAAAAAATGAAGACATGCTTTTTGATTCTAGCAGTGCCAGTATAAACGAAACAGATGTAAAATTAGGAATTGCCTTGAATGTAATACTTAAGGCGTTTAGGATTAAGAATTATAAAATTAATAGTTTAAATTCGTCTGTTCGATTCTGTGGAATGCATGGGAAAATCTACAAACTTCCCGCGTACTATTGTTGTTTTAAACCGCAACAATGTATATTTCTAAATCAATAAATCAAAAAGAATGTTAATTACGTCTTTTAATCAGTAATTAACAACTTTCTACTTAGCTTGTCATTGTACATTAAACGCTACATGTTTACAATATTGCATAAAACTTTTGCACTTCCGAAAGATGCAACTTTGGAAAACATTATCGGACATTATGTTAACAAGTCTAATAATACAATAATTAAAAAAATTGTACAGAGCTTGATTGTTAACTTCAACGAGATTAACGGACAATGTTCATATGTCATCTAAAATGTTAAGAGATTAAACGTGACTAATACACTTCCTACTTTTGATAGTTATGCAAATTATCTCAATAAATTTGTTATATAGGTAATATAAGATTACCTGACGAACAGGTGTAAGCTTGAGTGATAACGATGTGGCTAGAGATAGCTTTGTTGGTAATATTTGGTGCCCAGGTCTGGATTTTATTTGTTTATCCTATACCCGTATTACTGTCTTGATAACGTTTCAGTCTTGCTAACGTTTGCTGCGATCGTGTTTGTATTTTGCTAACACAATATTAAAACGGTCCCCTTTCTTCATCGTTTGAGGATTCGACACAGGTTAATCGCACACACGATTAAAATTTTAAATCCTAGGTGCAGTACTATGCATACGATGTTCAAGTATCACAGCTTAACTAAAATCGTAGGCGTTTTTTGTAAATATAACGCAGAAGGCAGATAGCAAAAGTACAAAACTCGAGATAGAAAAAGAATCATTTACAAATGAACTTTAGCAGTTAACACAAACGTTTTATATTGTTTTTTTTTCTTGTTATTTTATTAGTATTTTTTGCATTTATAGACTGAACAACATTATAATATATGGAGGCAGAATCTGTTAGTTCGAACCTGATTCTCTCTTAATATCATTAGTTTCAAAGCCAATGAGATTAACTTTGCATTATTTAATACCTTAGCGGAAAGCTTGCATTGGGAAAGGGAAAATCATATTAATAGTTTTATTTTTTGAAACTTTACAAACGTTTTCTTTAAGTACAAACATGTACTCTAACGCTATAAGCGAACCTCAGAAAGTTGAAAAAATTGCCTGCTTTGTTGTTTCATTTTTGGTGTATGTTAAGATGAAGAGGGGACAAAAGCACACAATACACAGAATGATAAAGGTTCTTTGAAATGCGAGCAGCTTGCTAAAATATCAGCTTCTGAACCACTAGTACAATGAATGTATTACGAAATACCAATATCAATTTGATGCACTGTCTGGCCATTTCGTTGATTGACAAGTCGTCAACAGTGCTCGAAGTCAAAATGTTCGAAATCCGGTTAAAAAACTATGAAAATTAATAAACTCCAGCATCAGAACCAAAACAATCTTTAAAAAACACAAGTTTTACAAGCTCAAATATTAGCTCCTGAGCCACTAGTACAACCTCAGACGTCAGCACCTGTTCAACTACTACAACCTCAGATATTAGTTACTGAGCCACTAGTACAACCACAGACGTCAGCACCTGTTCCACTACTAAAACCTCAGATATAAGCTCCTATTCCACTAGCATATGTACAACGCAAGATGTCAACTCCTGTCCTGCTAATACAAGGTCGCTTAAGCACCATTACAAGTTGCCTGAATGAAATCCATATTTATAGCTGTTTAAACGGTTGGAAATATTTTGACTTTATTCAATCTCTTGATTTTCAAAGGACTTAAATATATTGTGAATTGTAAAAATGTTTTGACCGATATTTATCGTAATCATAAACGTGTTTACTATTTATAGCAGTCATGATTTCCGACATTTGACATAAGTCATGCATATTTCTTATATCAAATCGCCACAATGTATTCAACAACGCACATGTTAAAGGCGTTAACGGCTTTCTTACAGAACTTCCGTCTAGATAAAACTGCTAAATATCTTTTAAAATATCAATTCTATAGCAATTAATTAATATTTTATAGGCAAAAAATACGTCGAGACTAACACCTACAACCAATGTAGAGATGATGCCCACATTTATAATACGAAGACGGTGATTTATGTCTACTTATTTGGCAATATCTTAAACTTACTACGACTACAAATGTTAAATTTATCACTTAAGTCTGAGAATTAAAAAACTTAACCATAAAATAATAACCCATTTCTATGTACAGTCATAGACGTGATATTTAGGGAGAAGGATGCATGCAGGTGTAACGCACAAACGCGGGAAACTATCAACCTCCGATTTATATGCTTTATATTTTCAATTAATATGCTATATGCATTACTTTCAACAGATTGTGATTCGTTGTAACTGAAGGTTTTCTTGAGATCACTGCATTTTTCAATACGTAAAAATGAAATATAAAGGTATACAAATAAAGTCAGATATGTCATGTAGGTCTCAGACATGCATTACTCCAGTGACCCTTGAACCAAGATAGTAACAGAGCATTAGCAAGTCCGGCAAGAGACTGACATCTGAAGGTCACAACATTACCCCCATCAATTACCCAATCTACTTCAACGATGGACAGAAAACAGGTTTTAAATGGTCTGAAAATATAAAAATGCACTATCGATATTCAAACAAATTATTGTTACTATTGTTAATTAATTTATGTTCAGTCATACAAATTGTGTCAGAGGTTAACGACAGTTAATAAACCCTAAACAGTTATAACACATTTTTAATGCATTGATAAGTAAAACTCAAATTATACATAATTACTCAGCACAGAAATAATTATGGTTACGTGAGTTAACCCAAAGAAGTTTCATGTAAAATTTTAAATGTTTGTTTGATTTTTTTGGGGGGGTAAATTATTGTTTGAGTCAGTTTTTTAAACCGTCATTGCTTCTTGAGATAAACATACGCCTTCAGCGAACAATCTTAACAAATTTAGATGCTACATTTACCATATTCAGGAATTTGTGTTACTGTGTTGATATGAAAAGTGGGAGTGAAAGCTATCAACAGAAAATTCATGCTCTCAGTCAGTATAGTGCTTGATGGTGATTAACATCCTACAAAGCAACTTAATGCTCTCAGTCGGACGGCCCCAATAGGACTTATTTAAAGAATATATGATTTAGCAAATATTCAAAGGCGAATTTAACTGCGTGTACAGCGCTTTTCCGGATTTAACTTCATCGGACACAATATGGCCGAAAATAGGAAGATCAGAAAACTTTACGTTGTTTATGTAACTAGAGTGTTGTTGTTGTTGTCAATAATTTTGTCTGCAGTGAAGATTGGCTTGCAATAATTTGGTTGTCGTTGTTGTGACTTGTTGTTTTTGCAGACTTTATACAAAATTAGTGTCGTTGTTTATATTTGTTGTATTAAACGGAATCCACCAATTCGTTTCGAAGATCTGACCGTTTCCTACATGAAAACATTTTACATCCCGCCTTCTCCCACAACACTGCGGCAGGGCTGGTCGCCAGAGGTTCACTGCATCATGGGTGATAATGGGAACCTGGTCGTAACTACATGATACTCCGGTTAAGTCCTTGCACAACAGCACGTCTTACTACGTGACTGATGAGATATGATGGAAAATGTCGGAATGGATGGGGTGAAAGTTATTGACGTCCTACATAGCAAATAAATGTTTTCAGTCGAACGGTCCTAACTGACTTAGTTATATTTTATTTAATTTTAATGAAAGTTTAAAAGATGTTTAAATTTATTTTACCATATAGTTTCGTTATGAGATAGTTGTATAATTTGCTTGAAGTGTTTTTTGAGTTAAAATTTACTGCCAAAGTTGAGAGAGTCGGAGCAGGTGCCGATGCTGTGGCGGTGTGGTGTTGCATAGGTACTACGGTTAGAATTTTGAAAGCGATCCTGTTATCGAATTCCAACAATGGCATCTGTGACGTGCCCAGTGCGTCAGGTGCTCTGATACACGGGAGACCTGTCGAATGGGATTATACCCACACTTATTTTATTTTTATATAAGTTTTTATGTTATATATTGTTTAAATTTCAACTTAATGTTTGAATGTGTTGATATATATTATATATCATATCACAGCATGAGCA
Organism: Geukensia demissa; assembly: GCA_034783895.1. Taxonomy (NCBI): domain Eukaryota; kingdom Metazoa; phylum Mollusca; class Bivalvia; order Mytilida; family Mytilidae; genus Geukensia; species Geukensia demissa. The sequence continues at coordinate 2,935,722 of JARWCS010000005.1, forward strand.
AGAAAATGTGTTTACATACAATACATGCAGTTTCCATATCATTCTCACAACCTTTGATGTGGGAGACAATGGTTCTTATTCTTCACATTTATGGATTGTTATTGTTGACCGTCCAGGAGGTATTATTGTCGTGTGCCATTAGCCTCCTGTAGAGTAAGATATCAATGATCATCAGAAGACAGTCAACATTTCTACTTGTCTATAAGTGATCATAAATATTTATGACCGTGACCCCTGCGTTGTGACTAGTCGTACCGTTTTATTCCAGGTGCCCAGAAGAGTGGTTACTATATCAATAAAAAATCAATAATTTCAAATTTTTGCATCATCGTTGAAAATTATATTTTACAAGTAGATTTATTTCACCTTGCTGTTTTCTGATGAATGAAAATGATAATTAGGAACCGCAATCAATCCTATCATTACTCCTTTTATTACATTTTTTCTTTATAAGAAACGATACTGTATACTATAGCAAACCACAATTCGCGCACCTGTCATATGTAATTTTTGTGATAACTGATATATGATTGACATATTTTAAGTATTATTTATTTTTTCCTTTGAAGTGTCTCGATAATTATTTACTTTCAAAGAAATGATTAAAAACTCGTAAGCAAGATTCACGGGTAGTATGTAAGCCTTCTTTAAAATGTATAATTTGAAATTTATTGACTTCGTTTTATTCTTAATCATCGGAAGTTCAGACAAAATACCTTGACATTATATATAAACGTGTATGTATTAATTTTACTTAAAACATCTAAAAGGTATCAAAGTTGTGGTTACTCACACGTGGCTCGACAACCTGATTAACACCTGCAGAACTCAATTTTCTAATTGCTTATTATCATACTTATTAAATAAGTCACATCCGTTAGTGAAATACATTTTAACTATCAACAATTGAGAACTACTGTCCGTTTTATCTAAAGAGAGATTTTTATGCTTCCTTATATAATAGTTCATGAATTTTAGGAATCTGATTCATCAGTATATACCACAAAATAGAAATATGGTATCTATGATAAGCCGGCTAAAGTTCGTTACTTATATTGTCTTTGTTCTGCAACCACAATTTCTACTGGCATTTGGAACTAATGAATCAACAATGATAATGCCGTTTACATTCATTGCAGTTCTTGACATTTGACAAATTTTCACCCTTTAAAATATTTTGTTGTCTGTGATAGTGAATTGTCGGCTTATATTATTAAATAAGAAATGCTTCTTGACTCTTCTAGGGTCCATACCTTTTGATTTCAAATTACATTATAATATGAAACGTTTCGAAGACGATTGACACGTTTACACGTCCATATAAGCAATGGGTTTTGAAAAAGTTTCAGCTAAAATGCATTATCGAAACAGTATAATTCCTTGTTTACACCATATACGAATTAATTTGAATTATTGCATGCGGAATATGCGACTATTTTACGTTTTCAATGCGCATTATATTCGCTTTGACGTTTTGACGATGTCTATTCACATTCGAGTGTTCATTCAGTTCGCATAACATGTCGATGTGAACACCACAAACACAACACACTGCGTTTGCCGAAATTGTTATATGAAACTTTTGGACATACCTGTAAAAACAGCATTTAACTTATAGCCTTACACCTTTTTCAAAAGCTGAAAATTCCAAAATTAGTAAAGCCCAAACCAGTAGATAACTAATTCTTAACAAAATAGTACAATTTAGAAAGCCAAGTTTGTAATTGAACCCCCCCCCAATATAAAAAGAGCAATTTCTTTTCAAAAGTTTCACCTTACGTGGGGTCCTAAAACAACTAAAATTAAACAAAAGTTACTTAGATGTTGAAGGAAGTAAGTATACCATGCACGAGCTGTAATATAGTGACTCCGAAGAGATCTACAAATTTTTGATGCTCACAAATTTATGTAAAAGCTGATATCATTTTAATTTTACTACCATGATACACTGAATGGGCTCATAAACGTTGTAAACACAAAACCCCTAACGCAGATTTTTCCTTTAATCCGTTATGTTTGACCTGAGTTTCACTGATTATGATATGAAATCGTCATAAATTGTTGACAATATTGGCAAAACTGTATAAATAGGAAGTGTGGTGGTATGGCAGAAATCTAAAATAATAAAACCCGAACAGTATCAGCTTTACCAGCCTATAGGGATACTTATTTTTCCTAATATATAAGGCTTCAAATAACACATCCAAAAGATCAATTTTAACCACGATCATTGCAACACCAGAATCCTTAACCTTTAGAAATTCAAAACTCTCAAACAAGAGATAAAAGTTCATTCAAAAAGTACCCTTTAAGTTTTTTTATTTACAACCTATCTTTTATCTTCAATAAATTTGTTAGGAAAAAAGAAAAATGGATGTATAAGGAGTAGCTTCCAAAAACGTATTTGATTACAGCGAATGAATACAGTGTAGTTTCATCTACTTCTGAAAGGGATAGTATATATATAGTTTATACAAAATTGATATCCTCTTAAATGGGATAACAATTTTAATTAAAAGCCATACATGAAGTTAACGCTCGCATTAAAAAAAATCAGAACAGAAGCAATTTTTTTTTGTTTATAATGCTGATTTAACGGAAATATAATTTGTCCAGCTTGAATATAAATATCCTATCCAGAGGCGATATAAAAGTAAATAATCTGACTGCTTAAAATGACCACCACCCCTCTCAGAACCAGATGGTTGCCCCTTTATTGATGGCTATATTGAAATCTGTATATATTTTGAATTTTTAGCAATATTTTTGTGGAGATGCGGCGTTGTCTTCATCATTTCATTTTTTATTTTTATTTTATGACTTCTCAGATTCGCAGTGCCTACGGGTTTTCAATATGATTATGTCTTGATTTATATCCTTTTCTTTTTTAAGTTTAGAAGTTATGGATACTTATTTTATAAACGCTTCCGTGTCTTGATCGAATTTCCCATCCTTATTTCAAGGTAAAAAGGAAATTGGTTAATAGGCCTTGAATTTTGTATAAAACATTTGTCAAACAAAATGTAAATTTAGTATTTTGGTGCAATTATTGTCTCTCAATGTATTATTTTTGTTTCGTGTTGAGTCCTTGTATTAGAACATAGATTAATTCCTTATATGGATTTATATCGGATTGGCCTAAAGCTAGCGGACTAGCTTACAGTTGCATGTTGTCACATATAAATGTGCTGGGAGATTGAGGAAACTCCAAAGCTTTCACCGGATGTATTTCACTTATTGAAAGAAGAGTTACATTTACTTTGTAACAAAAGTGTAACGTTTCATTTAATTCAAAAGGAGTTTTCCGCTAGTTTTTATCTATTAAATAATCTTCCTAATAATAATGTTTTACTCAAAATTGTATCTTTATACCGCGGTTTCATGTTTATATGGTCTAAAGGTATAAGGTTGGTTGTTAGGTCTAATCCTTGGAATCAATAACCAGCAATTATATTGACTAGTAACTTTCTTATCACTTCATTTCCAAGATATATTGCTTTTATGTGAAAATTGATATTTGAATATCATCAATTAAAATATATTTGACTTGCTCTGGAATTTCATTCTATGTTAAAACCCAGTTTTGCCGAAAATCATTAAACTAAAAATTAACAATCCATATCTTTGAATTATAGGGCTGCAAAACGTAGTCAAAATTTAACAATAAAATTTTACTTAATTCCACGGTATTAAATGTCAGAAAAACTGATTATGAAACCATCAAATAGAAAATGAAAATTACAGGAAAGATTGTAAATTGTGAGCTAATAAGATGGGCGAAATTTCGTGAAATTGTAGAGGCCTTTACTGTGAAGTTTCCTTTTGATCCATATAAATCAAATTAATAATATACTCTCTATTGAATTCCACAACATTATTTATCGAATCCCTGTGGTTAGACACGAGTTTACCGCTGCGAAATAGAAGGATGTTTCATCGAGAGTTAAGCCAGACCAACCACATCGCTGGTAGTGCTCTTTTGTGAGCGAATAAAGAGGTAACGATCATTCACTATACTATACCAAGATTATAGTCAATTTAATAATGTTTGTTATGGGATATTGGTTGTATTAACAACAAACATCAAATTCTCATTAACTTTCAAATTGCTTGCCTCTTTGGATCTTTTCACAAATTGAAAACTTTAATGGGGTAGTCTAAGCCAAATAGTAGAAATGCCGATGATTTTTGCAATGCTAGTTATTGTTATTAGGATATTACTACTTCGGTGCTTGGCCAAGCGAAAACCGTTTTTTAATTGACAATTAGCGGTTTTAAAAACATGTGTCTTGAAACCGCCCTTCTGATACTTTAATTTTTGATACACAATAGATATTAACGCGTGCGGTAGTGTTGATTTTTCTCTGTCTAATCACTTGCGAAAACTCATTTAATTTAAACACGTTTGCTTAACTAAGCATGGATTGGAATTAATTGGCTCTGGAATTCAATTAAAAGATTCGGTCTAGACACTTTGCGAAATGAAGCTTTTGTTTTTTTATAACGATGCATATTTCAGCATATATTGTAGTCTAGTTTAGTGAGTTTCTGTTTGATATTTGTGGTTCTTCTGTTGCTGCTTTTGATTTTTCCTTTGACCGTATGTTGGGGAGTGTTGGGTACACAACAAACTAGTTCAACACCACCACATGTCTCGTGTGCCTGTCTCAAGTCAGGAATTGCGGTCATAGGTTTGTCTTTGTGTTTAACGTATTGTTACACGTACATTTTAATAATATTAAGGTACAATCAGGATTATTTTACGCATACATGATTTTTTTTCATTTAGGGCGATTTAGAGCTTTTCATAAGGGGTGGTATTCCACTCTTGTTAAAAACCTTATGGAGACCTCTAGATTTGTAAATTACTCCGTTTTTTTCTTGGTTGGAATGCAGTCTCTCTACATATCTTTTCATTTCCATATTCGAATGATAAGAATGCATGTCGAAATGCCTGTCTAGTTGTGCTAACTGTTCATTATGATTGAAATATAACCATGGTTACAAAAAGTGGGATAAAAGTGTTAATCTACATCAGAATCGTGTAACAGAAGCATAACTTTTAAATGTTAAGTCATTATAGGACCCACTTTGGCCACAATTATAAATTTCTCAAATCTTAATTTTTATTGTCATTTATAAGGTCTGATATGTCGAGTTTAAATTATTATTTCACAGTCTTGGGGACATATTCAGTGCATTAAATAATAATTAAATAAAAACCATCAGGAAAGTCCTTTATTTTTGCCAAATTTGACAAATATTTCATACTTAGTGTTATTTGTCTCCAAAGTGGAATACATAAACATTATCCAACTATTCTTACGTCAGAATCTATCAATATTACGTATTTTTTACTACTTTTATTGACACTTTCATTTATTGCGTTATAAAGTATTTTTTAACATATGGGCCAAATATAAACCTTTGAGCACCTACCGTTTTATATCATTCAGAATTGTAAAGTCTGGTGCAAATCAGGTATCCTTTTTGCGTTTTGAGCATGGCTATTGAAGATGAAATGAGCATCGAATCGATACCAGTCAGTGCACTGAAAAATAACTGTAAGAAAGGGTACCACTTGTCAACAGATAATTTGGAAAAGTTGGCCATCCGATGTTAATAATAATACCTCATAATTATTTAGATATAAAAATAAGATATCTGAAGCGTTTTGCGTGGTATATCACTCACATTATATATAGGAAATTCTAGGAAATTAATTTTTAACTACAGCTTTAGCTGAGGCAAAAATTGTAATTCCAACGATATATAATATTATACACTTCATTGTGACATTTTCTATAGATCTTTACTTTTGTTTTGGCAAATTTCGTTTCGTTTACCATAACAGTGTTATGTATTTTAAAGTAGCATCTGCACTGGAAATTTAAGGTTATGAATATTTTTAACATACGACATTAGTCCAGGGCTTTAACCTACAAATCTTTGAGAATAAAAACAAAATGATATCTAATTTACCTTGTCAGGAAAAGAAAAAAATGTACCCTTGTCATTTTGACTGAACGCTTTTTTTTTGCGAAATTCTAAAAAATAGTGAGTTGTGGTACATGGTCATTATATTTTCTAATGAAACGGGGATCTAGTATTTTTTTACTTAGAAACAGTGGAAATTATGCCAATTTGCCATTTTCATTAAATACTTTAATTGGGAAAAAATCTGGTTTACCACGCATGTAATGTGCCCACTTTCATCTCCTTAACAAAAGTTGTTCTTATTCTCTGAAGTTAACGATACACAAGAACGTGGTATATTGGAACAAAACAATTTGAATTGACCTTTTTGTTAACCATTAAATAATGTACATTAGTACTGTTTGCTGTTGGTTTTTATTTAACTTAAATGCCTGTCTCCTAAATCTCCTAAATTGTGATTTTATTTTTAAATGGATCATTCAACTTAATGCTTATTGTTGAGTTTCCGAATGTTTCTCCGGTGGCTCGATACCATTGGAAAAAGCCTGAAGCTGCCACGAACATAAATATTTTCTTCGTCAAATAAGTGAAAAAAAATCCGCCTGGTTGGATATATTACAGTTTGGACTGTTTTGAATTAAATTTTCGGATAACAGTTCTTAATTTTATTAAAATGTTTTATTCGACAGGAAAGGTGAACACAAATCATTTTATTTAATTCATAACCTAAGTTTATTGTCAAATGTCAGACAAAATTTAAATATTTCTACAGAATAGGATAAACTTTACAGATCGATTCAATTCTCGATGTAATAAATGTTATACAGAGGTAATATTTAAAGAAAACGAACAAGTAATATTTATAATTCACATTGGGACGTCCAGAAAAAAAACTTTAATTTTACTGTTTTTTTTTTCATAAAAATTAATTAGCGCAACAAATCAGCGAGTTTAAAAACAAAATCTTACATTGTTTACAGTTTATTGTGCTATTTCTACAATATCATGCACATCACTCACCAATAATTGTAAACTTGTGGTTTGATTATTTTACGATATCAACGACTAACAACGTATCTCTGGTTTCATTTACAAACTGTTCATTTTCTATGTAAACAGTGCATCAGTTAACACATCAAATAAGATAACAATGTTCCATCGAGGATATAAAGTACCCACCATGATCTGCCCTCTTCGACAACTGACGTAAACACAATGGATCAAGCGTTCCAAACCATTAAAAAAAAATTAAAAGATGCTAGTTCGGAAAACGAAGAGGACAATTAACTTATCAAAAGGTCAAATTATAGTCTACCTGAAATGTCGGTGTGTTCAAAAAAGAAGGAAAATATATTGTTGAGTTTTAACCTCTTTACAAAACGGTCAAAACTAATGGTAGAAATAATATTCGGACAGAAAAATAGTAAAACATTAAAAAATAAATAAATAAATAACCCAGAAAAAAACCAAATCAACCCATAAGGAAAAACTCACTTTCTAAGTATTATTAACATCCACAAACAGGATGAGCAATCAGTAGTATATCTTCCTGCACGAGGTGAGCAATCTTAGCATTATCTAACAGCACAGAGTGACTTGAGCAATCTTTGTGCATGTATTATTTACATGGAGAGTGTGGGACGTCTTAGTTTTATATACTGCAAAGGGTCAGCAACCATAGTTTAATCAAATTCTTAAATCTAGCAATAAAAATTGAAAATTTCATGTCAGCACCGAAGTGTTGATTTATTGACTATTTGGAATTACGAAAAAATCTTTGTTCGAAAGGATATTTCTCTTTGCTGTGGATCGTTTCCAACCACTGGCTTCAGTCATCTTACGTATCACAAACAGTCCAAGCATTTTGTTGAAAACTTCCCTTTAATTACAAAAAAACATGTATACAGATTGTTCATGTCATCGGAATTAACCATTTAGTTAATTACAACCGCATAAAAATACTCGGAAAAATGAAAAATACGAATGTGGATTTAGAATTATTCTAGTTTATTTTCTATTGATATGTGATATTTTTGTGTACATAAATTGTATATCAACTATGATGTTTTGTATCTGGGAAGTACTTTGGACCGACTATTTCCCATTGATTTCTACCCCTTCATTTCTCTGTAGTCATATAGTAATAAACGTAAACTCAAATGAAATCAATTGAAATTGGCATTATCCCCCTCTAATGACGTATTTATTAATTTTCAAGTATCAATTAGCAACAATTATTGTAAAAGGATTATAATAAACTGAGAACACCTACACATCACTGTAGAAGGAAACTCTGGGAGAAAGAATGCGATTTTTGTCTAACTATATAGATATTCTGTCTTCGAAAATAGTTTGAATTGATTTAACTGTAAATATTTATGGGTGACCTTTCTTGTGTATTATTCAATGAAAATACAAAACAGAAATAAAAATATCCTTCATCACACATATATTGCTGTGTTAGCTGGCTGCTTTGACATTTAGCTAGAAGATATAAGTCAGTTATATTAACAATTTTATGTTGAAATATTATATTTATTTTTAAGGTATTATAGAAAAGAAGTCATTTTTGTCTAAATGTATTCAATATTAAAATGCATACCATAAGCAGGAATAATGACAATTTGGTCAATATTTGCGGAGGATGCCTTTAATTAACTATTTAACGGGCAATTTACTCAAACAAATGATCAGTTAAATGTTTATATTTGTCTTTCGGATTGTCTTGTTGCATGCAGTTTGCAATCAAGTCTGATTAAGAGTGGTGTCGTCAATAGTTATGATAGATGGATGTCAAATTGAACACTGAAGTAGTCAAAGCTATATTGGGAACAAATGGAACTTTTAAACATTCTAGGAAATAGACATTGATCATAAAGCTTAAGCATAATATATGTAAAACGAGAAACAGAAAGCATATTCAAGAATCGAACTTCATAAAGTAATTCTGTAGCCTTTCTTTTTGCTTCTGTTTAATACCCAGATTGAACCTTCGGATTCCTATTAATTCATAATGAAATATATCATATTGTATTTCAGCAAATAAAATAACGTAAGCAAGTATATAAGTCTAATATAGAGTTAGAAATGTGACAAACGTAGCTTCATGTGTTTTCAAAGTATTTGCTTTGCAATAAAAGGGTTACGAATATTGATGTATATTGCCCCTCGTAGAATATTAATTGCACACGTATGATCGTGAAATATAATTCCCATTTAGTCTTGTTGAAAATATGAACCATTATTCATGCATAAGGCTTGACCTATTAGATTCCGTGGGAGGGGGTTGAAATACTGGCTCTGATTTTGCAAAAGAAACAATCTGACCGAGACACACGTGTATTACCCACAAATTAATAGAAATTTTATGATGGGTCCCTAGGGACACGTTTTATATTTTTATTAGATATGTACCCTTCTCATTGTCTTATCTAATTGTTATGGCGAGTAAAAGATAAAACACTCAGTGACTCTAACTCCTAAGTCAAACCACACAAAACCAAGAATTGGTAACTTAGAATATCAAAACTCAGCAATCGGACAGCATTCGTTCTTTCGAACTCATCATCTTAACTTAGCAAGTCCGATTATGACAAATCCTTCTCTCCCTTCTGAAACTATCTTTTTTTCTCTTGTTACTTTTTTCACCGGTTTTCTCTTTACTAGACCGCCTCGATGGTGCAAGGGTCAACGGGTTGGCCTCGAGTGCAGAAGCTCGTTGGTTCTATTCCCGAACGGTTCATACCAAAGTCATTAAAATTGGTATGTGCTGCTGATCCGTTAATCACGAAGCCTAAATGAATAAGGGTAAGGTCTGGTCGGCTCAGAATCAGAATAATGTATCTAGGGAAAGTTACATGTCTTCCTGCGTACTGTTGCTTTCGTGAGCTAGCACGTTGAAATAAGACTCGGCGTGTCGGCCTAGTACAAAACAGGGTTCACTGATATGATCTCGTCCTTAAATACAAATTAACCCATGTTGAATAAAAAATGTAGATTTTGATATGATATATGTACATTTCAAGGAGTAACGCACGTCACTAGCATTAGAACCAAAACATAGGAACTCCGAGATCCAGACATAGTAGAAGAACTATTCGTTAATATGCTTTCGTCTTCAATATGTATGACATATTGGCCGCTGGACGTTAAGCAATATTCAATCAATAAATCATTTTTGGTAAATCTGTCCACAAATTGTTCGAATTTTACAGTTGTTGTGCTCGTACAAGAAAGACAAAGATACAGACAACAACAGGTTACTTATATCAATTGAATTGGACTAGTTATAGTTTGGTGGACAGATTTTTAAAAGTATATCTTCCGGAGTCAATTTTAGTAGTATTTATAAATGTGCAAATACTTAAAGAATTACTGTAATTAAGGCTAAAATGGGCGAAAGTTTTAGATTATATCTACTACCTTATATTCTAAGTTAATTTGTTCAAAAGTATAATGATCCAAGGTTAACCGGAAAAGGGGTGTTGTATCAGTCGTCACATGTTTTCCTTTAATTTAAATCAATTTTAATCACTGTTAACATTTTTTGTCACATTCAAAATTATCCATATATCGTTGCGTGTTTGACTGCATTGACAGTCTTTGATCGACTATTGATTAAAAATGAATAATTTGGTTGACAATATTGAAATACAGGTATGACGCAAATTGACAATTTATATGTTTATAATTTACAATGTTTCATTTCCGACACATTTTGTTAAATTGTAATGGTAGCTGGCCGTTTGTACTTTTCGAATGTAAATCTGGGTTTGTTTGATTTGCTCTTTTATAACTTCCTTCGAACATTCCTTGCAACACATGTCGTCGTATCACACCGTCATTCCAATTAAGTGCCGTATGATAGCCAAGTAAACGTTAGACTTGGATACAGTTGCGATAATGAATACGTTTGACGTCAGTCACACAAGTAATTGCTGGTATTACGTTTATAACCAAAAATGACAGTAGAGACTCGAGAGTTTGATTTTATTTCTTTCCGAGTAATTTTATATCAGAATAAGTTCATGACCTAAATGTTAATTTCATTGTTATGTTTTTTTTTTTGCAGAAAGACGAATACAAAAAGGCATTTAATAAGGAATGCTTAGATATCCACAATTATAGTGATATCCAGACTTGCGTTATAACTGCGAATGTATTTTTTTGTTTGGATTGCATTGAAAGGTTGGCCAGTAGCTGAAACTGGAATTCTAGGTTATTACTGTTACTGAATTTAACACAAAGATCTATTTATGTTTTGGAGATCTTTAGTACAATGAAACAACAGGGGAAAACAAGACACCATGACGCACATGTCAAATCCCTCTTGTAGACTAATAGTCCACGAGCAGCAACTGCCACCAAGTGGCAGAATTAAAAATATCACCTACACTGTATATCGTTAACCCGAATAATTCAGTCATTATATTACACTCTCTATCGATCGCTCCACCGACAGAAGGAGAGAATCGGATACGGAGAGGGCCTGAATTATTCGGGTTAGTATATCGTTAGAACTTTATACAGTATTTACCATAAGGTTGCCTTCCTTTATAAACAGTACCATCGGAACTTCGGGATACTGCTTGTGTTTTCATTTGATGTTTGCAGATCATGACGTTTTTACGTATTTTGACGACTCTTACTATGACGTCAAAGATTCGTTCACCGCTATGTGCTGCATACAACCTAATCTCGGTCTGCCAAGACTGTATTTTCATACACCCGTTATATTCCGATTGACTAAATCGAGTCTGGGTAAATAAGTTGCTAATGGCTACAAATAGGGGTACAGTAAACCTGCTGAAAACACTTGGACGTCGTTTCTATTTAGAGGTCACAATTCACAATCGTCACATTAATATGAAGTCCTGTTTCGAAACGAAGCGGCCCCGAGATCTTGGGGTGGCCTCGCATTGAAGTTCAACTTTCACCCCAGGCCTAACCCGTACAATTCAGGCCATTTCCTTATCCGATTCTTTCCCTCTTTCGAGGGCTTAATTCTCTTTGATCATTGGACGCGTCAGTCCCCTTGGAGGGGGCTAGTCAACTTTCTTGTTTTTGATGTGTGCGTAGATACGATTTCCTGTGTAACAAAAACTTACAATGTGCACAAAAGAAATATGGCGGACGTATCTGCTTCTCACATTAACCAGCAAATACATTTGTTTGAAAAAGCATTGAACAATAAAGATACCTTTACAATGATCGTTTTTTTTTTCAAGCTAAACCTAGTCAACCAGACCAGGAAAGGGTCCGTTTCGAACAAGTTCGCTTTTAAAAATGCTTTTATGTAATTTTTGGTTGAATTGAAGAAAAGATAACTGTCAATGTATTATATGTTTCCCTTTTCTTCTTCATTCACGGATTTAGCAAATAATTTCAATAAAATAATAACAAAACAAATAGTGAAGTGTTTCAAATATGTTGATAGTGTTGGAGCACACTCATATCAAATTATCATCATGACGTCATGTCGGTAAGATAAGAAACAAGCATATGGTATGGCAACTTGACACGTTGTTGCTTTCTATCTCAGTTTCAGACTCTGTCGGAAATCGAGTTGACCTGATTATATTTTTGTTTATATTAACTTTATAATAGTTATATTTTGAGAAAAGACTTAAAGAGAAAAAGACTTAGAATCCAAATAATTTCATATCCAAAAATTATTTTCCTTTAATATCAAATTATTCATATTTTTAACATTATAAGTAATCAATATATATGCTTGGTTATCAAATAATCACGTGAACACTTTTAGTAATCAAATAATCGGACCAAAAAATAGTGTAATTACCAAGGAAAAAATTACGCAAAAACTAAGAACTTAACGTGCATATTAAATCAGTTATATGCATGTCGTTAAGCAAATTTGTTACGTTGCTATAGCATAGCCCGTTTTTATAGTCTTTTTTTGAAAACCTTAACGTGCATATTAAATCATTTATAGGCATGTCGTTAAGCACATTTGTTACGTTGCTAGCATAGCCCGTTTTTATAGTATTTTTTTAAAAACCTATTCCCGGAATGTAATGCCTCCTTTTATAATTAAAATTTACCATTCAGGTTCACGGCCCCAGAAAGTATTATGGAAAGTTTCCATAGAAATCTTCGCTAAAACATGCGTCAATTTCAATTGTAGATAAATAGTGCAAGTTTTCAATTTTAGTTTTTATGATTTAAACAAAATCCAGATGGTCCTAAAATTCATCTTAATAAACTTATCCGTAAAGGATATGGTCACAGTATTATTATTAAATCTTTTAATATGGTTTTTATTGATACTAATATTGTGTGACAGTACGGCCTACCTGAGTTGTATTCAGGTAGATATATCGCCAGTTTAAATCGTCTGGGCTAAAGGAATATTTCTTTAGCTCACTCGGTAGCGCGACTGGCTGGTAACATAGAGGT
>JARWCS010000005.1:2982696-2996193 GCA_034783895.1 Geukensia demissa
GACTATTGATTTGTTTTATTTAAATGTCCTGGTGGTATTACTTGCTGAATATTTAGATTAGAAAATTATTGTGTCCACACATTTATAGGGTCAAAACTGCATATACAGGCGAGACATTTTTGTGTCCACACTTATTGAAGTTTAATGAATTGTTTGGTAATGACATCAATGGGACAATGCTTCTCTTTTATCATGCTGTTTTCGTGTTTGCTATGTGGTTTTGTGTTTGGCATTGATTTTTGAAATTTTTGTTCAGTTGAATTTGCTTTTATTTTTTACTGACAATTTTTTCTTGCATTGTTATAATGGTAGGCCTGGAATGTGCATATGCTGTCTACCCCTTTGGTATCCTCGAATTCCTTCTCCTGAATGACTTTTAATTTACATGTACATTTCACTTTGATATAGCAAGCTCAATTGCATTGGGGTTGACCACATTAACTTATTTCATTTAACCATTTAATCTAGTTTGTTCACAATTTAAACAGAAACAAACTACATACATATACAAATGTATATTTTAAACCCTCCAATAAATTTAAGCAGCAGACCTTGAATTTTTGTGTCCTCTCCACAAAATGCATGTTTCCAGAAGTTAGAAAAGAATAATTTAGTATATGTATGTACAAACACTGTACATGAATGAGGAACATCCAAAATGTTTAAAAACCCTCATCAACGTACATGTACATGTACATGTAATAGAAATGTCTCAAAAAAAACTTTCTGGCTAAAACTCATTTTATTAAAAATTAGTATACTCAAATGTACATGTAATTTGTAAATGGTACATAGATTCATTTTTAACTTTTGATGTAAAACTAGAAAAGTAAAAGTACCTGATACTCAAAATCTTTATTATGTTAATGTTTTTATGTTTTAGCAGTTAGTTTTGGTGGGACCATTACACTGTAAACACTGAAGGACAGTTTGAAAACATTTCAGAAAAAGCATGTATTCAAAAGCGTTCTACAAATGTATAGATATGTTTTAAATAATGGTCATCAGTTGTAATGTACATTAAAATTTACTAGAATGTCCTGTGATCGCAATGCATTTTTAAAGTGTATGTGGGAAGTTGGAAAGGCAGCACAAGTGACCAAGTGGGCGAACAAATTAAAGTTCTGCATAGCCTTTACATTTACTGAATAATCAATAGCTGTATTTAAAATGTAAAGCTCACTTCATTACACATTGATTTTTGTCTGTTTACTCTTCTATTTGTTGGATTATAGTGTTGTAAGGTGTCTGTTGCTTGGACATCAGTATTGGCTGACACATATACTCAATCATAAATAGTACTTAGGGTCATCTTTAACTTTTGAAGATTTGTCTGATGCTTGGACATCAGTATTGACTGACACATATACTCAATCATAAATAGTACTTAGGGTCATCTTTAACTTTTGAAGTTGAAAGTAATACACAAGAATGTAATGTTTTAGTTTTCTTTTGGGAGACAATTTAACTTAAAACACTAAAGGTACATTTGATTTTGAAAATGTACCAATAAATTCTGCATGTACACGGTTAATGCATGGTACATGTACAAGTGCAAACTCATACTTTTCCCATACTTTTCTATCTGTCTCTTTAAGGAATAATCATGATAATCATACATGTATCTTCAAAAATTGTGACAATGTTCAAACGCTCACACTTCAAGCTCTTTTTTCCTAAAATGTTCATGGTTAAATACTACAGATATAAAGTTTAAAGAATGTGGTACATTTACGTAACAGTTAGAGGATGCATTTATTTTAAGTCAGAATCAGATTAATAGAATATACATGTACATGTACAATGAAGGGGTTATTGTTTGGTTATCTCCATTGCCTGATTTGTTCCACTCAAAATTGTATAAGGACAGTGTTCACAGTTCATTAGTTTTTGAAATAGCCCATTATTATAATTTCATGCAAAATTTAGTTTATTGTCCTTAATTACAACAAATTGGATGTCCTACATGTTTAAATGTACATGTAGATCACAACCTTATAAAATTATATAGTCATTGAATTGGGTAAAAGAAAACCTGTGATTTAGAACTTTTTGCATTTCTGACTTGAATACAGTTGTACAAATGTACATACCCGGTATATGAAATCCTGCCATGATGTTTATCGCGGAATCACCGTGTTCCATCCACTACATCCACCACGATCTCGCGTTGTAGTGGTTGTCCTCCACCTGTCGTGGTTCGCGGCGGATCGTCGTCACGAAAAGGAAAACTAGGAATTAACATAGATTTTCCACCGGGTAGTGGAAATGACTGAATATAAAAAATCCGTGATGTGCCGTCTGTAGATCAGAAAAATAAATCTTTATGTAAAACAGTCATAGCTGTTTGTGACTTGTTAAAGTCATACATATTTTGAAAACTTCTTCAGTGGGTGATGGCCCACATTCACTTGTACCAATCAGCTGATGGACAGATTCAGTCTGTAGACAAGGTCGGGTGAAGCTGTCATGGTTGTCTCACATGGACAGTCTCCCATGGAAATCCATATAAATAGAATAATATGTCTGGTAAAATAATGTGTTCATAAAACTCAAATGATTAATACAGAATATAAAAAGATAAATGGTGAAAAACAGAAAATGCTGTATGCTAAATATGCTGCCATGTTTACATTATATAAGGACATTTGTACCTGGTCAACTGTACTTTAACTTTGATTTTTTTTTTTTATTTAGATTTAGTTAATTGTCATGATTGTGAATTACCATATATATTTGTTTGGAGAAAATTAAATAACTATCTAATATTGAATTGTAATCCTGTGTAGTGTTTCCCTCAGTTATTAAAGCAGGCATGGTGTTATAGCATAAAAAAGTGCACTTTGCAATTCAGAAAGATGCCTAGCTAGATGACATAACAACTAAGTAAAAGGACAAATAAAATATTAAACATTATCGTTAAATGACCTTTTTTACTGAAATACATTTAGAACACAAAAATACCAACTGACATGACTTTTTTTTCATGATAGAGGTCTGTATTTGCCTCAGGTTATGAATAATTCCTTGAAAGTGAAGGCCATGTGAGCTTTTGAGCTTTTGTCATCACTGTGTGTCCCTTGTCTGTCTGTTTTCAATATTTCACATTTTATAATGTTTTAATTAACTCCTGAAACTGCTTGAATCAAACTTGACAGGAAGCATCCCTATTTATATAAGTTCTTTTAAAAAGATTGCTCATTTAATCTTGATCCATCAACAAACATGGCTGCCATGGGCATTCTTGTTTCTGATTGGCTGATTCAAAGAAAACTATTCTCTGAAACACCAAAATCTGCTCCTTTGAAACTGCTTCACAAAAAGGATTAGTGTGAAATCAATTCTATTTAAAGTGTTGTATAAAATTTCATTATTTTGTCTTTACCATACTAAAACATGGTTTATGGATGATTCTTGTTTCTGATTGTCTGAAAAATAAAATATTTTCTCCTCTACAACCGTGCTTGGCCAAATGGAACAATTTTGACAGGAAGCATCTATGCAAAGTCATGTATAAAGTTAAACAACATTCATGGCCACAATTAGCCATTAAATGTTTTTTTCTGGTTAGCCGAATGTTAGGTAAGCTCAGCATTCTGAGCCTCCAGTGTTGGACAAATTACCTGAAAGAACTTGAATTTGAGCAGTCACAGAACCAAATCTACAAATTGTAGAAAAGGGCAGAAATTCATCTGATGATCGGTTTCATATATGACCTTTTACAATATATTGTAGTGATCAGGTTGCCAAACCAAATGATTTTTGATTATGGACATATACATGTAAATGTAATTGATTATAAGGACACCACTGGTTAAAGCATAAAAATTTAACTTAATATTAACATGATTAATATATTGGAATAAAATGCAGTATTAAATTTTCTATTTGTGTTGTAGGGATCAACTGTTTATGAAACAAAATCAGATGCAGATCTTCAGGCAGAATATCAGGAAGATGAATTTAATAAACTTTACGATCATGAAGTGTGTTGGGATATGGACAAGCGTGGTGGTGTTGGGGAAACCCCATTCCATCTTCTTTACCTTGTGTCGACACCCATACATTTGGAAGTTGCTAAAATTCTCATGAAATATTTTCCAAAAATGGCATTGGATCGTTATGAAGGAGAAGAATATTATGGTAAGATTAATGAGTGTTTTTGTACTTTGGTTGTTACCTATAATTTTATATTATTAATGATTATGGTAGTCTGATAAAAATTTGGCCTCTTACTTGCCCTTGTTTATCAATGTGTCATGCATGGGGTCTGAACTCTCACTTACTCGCATTAATTTAATGTTTGGCATGCATGTAAGACATGTACCAGTATACAAAATCAAGTGAGAAATGTCGGAATTCAATCAACCTGCCTATGTAGGAGGTCATGAATTTTTTGTGTATTTTACATCAGGATATAAAATACAACATGCTTTCATTATCAAAAAATATGTCTTATTTGTTAGACTGGAATCATGAAACTTGTAAAACAAAGGAACATGCTGAATAAGGGATTTATTTAAAATTAGAGATATAACAAGAATATCATTTTGTCATATACCTGCAACAAAATTTGCTGAATTCAAGACATAGTAGTCACAATTTGTTATCATCCATACATTTGTACTTAAGTTTTGCAAATTTGAAATGCTTTGTCAAATCTTCATAAAACTTCAAACAGTGAAAACCTGCATACATAAATTTATGTAAATCATTCCTCATTTTTATACATATAAATACAAAAAAACAATGTGAAAGAAAAAAAGACCAACTAATGACCTTGACGTCTGACTGGACAGCCACATGAAACATGTGATGGGGTTACGTTAAAATTGGTTGCCATGTCCACCAAGAGGCAAAGACATTCATGTCAGAATAACATGTCCTAGTTAGGTATAATTTTGTTCAGCAGACTGTTACCTTTGTCAGTTATCTGCTCAGTATATCAGACTGGTTCATACATGTAGTAGGTTCCATACATTCATTTCAATCAATTATTAAACCACTAAACCAACTGTTTAGAAAATCAGAATTATTCATTTTATTTCTAGCTCCTAATACATTCATTGACATGTATAAATGAATGTAAAAAATGCATGTAAATATCACAGTATTTTATACAAATCACAAGAGAGTTTGTCTACTTACAAAGCCAACCATGCTTCAAATACCTATTTATACTCATAAAGAATATTGTTGTCAATTTTTATTTGCTTAGTATATTATTTTATTTAAAAGTATCAGAAATTTGTTCATTTACAATAACACGACCAAATTTTTAGTTTAATCTGTATTCATAATACATGTAAGCAGAAATGATCATTGTTGGGGAAAAAAGGATATCAGCACACAGTCATGCATTTAAGCTTAATCATGAATGTTTATAAATATCCATCACATACCTGTACCTAGCAAAATATGCCTTTACAGATAATACAACATTCTTACTCCCAGGCTCATTAATACCATATCACCCTGTATTGGCTGATATGGCATATCAGCCCATGGTTTTCAATATATGGTTTTTGGAATTGTCATGATTGTAATAAACAGTTTTAATATGAGCCTGGTAATCATCCCTTGCCCATTAATACCATATCAGCGCATGGTTTTTTGAACTGAGATATTCACTTTACATATGGGCCTGGTAATCAGCCTTAGGCTAATGTGTCAAGATGAACAGAAATCCAATGGTAAATAACAACCTTTTTTGTTTGTGTAGATGATTTTCTTATTGATATAGTTAACAGTTAAAGTTTTGGCATCAGAGCAAGATATGTTTTTCATTCAAAATCAATTTCAGTTTCCTTGGATATTATCAGATGACTTGGAGATGATTAAATCGCTAAATCATACTCAAAAAACTGTTTAACAAAAATCATTTACTACCCAAATCAATATGTAAGGTATAAACTAACATCCCATATTTAATTAAAGTAAACACGACTGTAGTCGTTTAGCTATTACCAATTAAAGCCACATCAGAAGTGTCTTTTTCATACAGAGTTTAGTGAATTAATGACGGAATGTAATCAGAACAAAGATGCCGTTATTTGTTTTTATGAAGTTCTGATGTGATTTTAGTTTTATTTGTATGTTTGTTTTCTTTTGATTGTTTTCTCTGATGTTCAGTCAAATATTTGATTTTATATATAGACCAGAATATACTTAGTTTTGTGATTCAATTTTGAATTTATTAAAAACATTGAAAAATTTTTTACAGCCATTAATCCTCAAGATTTATCAAAAATTGAACCCATTTGTACACATGTATTCCTTATTATTTTCATTTGAAAATAGGATTCTGTAGATTTGCACATATGAACATGAAAAGATATGGGGTAAATGTTGGAGAGATTGCCTTCCAACCATGAGAAAAACAGAGGTAATTTACAAATCTAGAGGTCTCCACAAGGACTTCAACAACGGCGGAATACAACTCCCTGTGAAAAGCTCTAAATCGCCCAGAATAAAAAAAATCATGTATACATACAATAATACTGCTCTTACCTGAATATTGACAAAAATGTACATGTAACAAAACATTAAACACAAAACAAACCTATGACATCAAAAAGGTAAAAGACCAGATAATGCAGTGGCAACAAATGGAGTCATTATTGGGTGTAAACTAATGTTTAAACTTCAATCAAACAAACAATAAGCATTTATTGTAGCTGGATAAAATGTTTTATCTTATTTTTAAGGTGAAAGTGCCTTGCATATAGCTATTATATATGGAAGTGTGGAAGCAGTGAAACTGCTGGTAGAAAATGGTGCTAATATTAATGAAAGGGCCAGTGGTCGTTTCTTCCTTCCAGAAGACCAAAAAAAGGGGAAGACAAAAGATACAAATTATGAAGGTTTGTATTACAAATATGACAAAACATGACTGCTAGAATTATTACAGGAAGTGAATGAAGAAGAAATCTTAAATTGATACAGTCCTTTTGTTCTGTTATTTGATTTTACTCTAAACAGTGAGATTTATGGTAAACAAGCTATCACCAATTTTTCATTGATAAAAGATTTACATGTTCATTTCTTCCAAAAAATAAGCACAAAATCAGTTTACATGATTAAGTAATTAATGTACAAAACTAGATAGAAATCTTCAGTAAAATAAACTATGAATTCCTGCATGTGTAATTTAAAATCTTCAGTAAAATAAACTATGAATTCCTGTATGTGTAATTTAAAAATCATATTGGCCTGAATTGAATATTTTTTAATATGTTTAAATTCAAATCATTGAGCCGTGGCATTTAAAAAATGTACAGTCAAAAGCTGTGATTATTAAAATGTCCCGTTTAATTGAGCAGAGACATTTTATTCTTAAAAATTCAACCTAGGTTCTATAGAAACAGAAGAAAGCATTTAAAATGCAATATACTTTGTTTATATAAAGATTGCTGTTGTTAAGTGATTTGATCACTATACACCAAATCAATACAAACATTTATGGACATTTTTGTTCCCAATATTTTCTATCAGAATTTTTGTATATAGATGATAGTACTTGTTCAAAGTCTTTCATGCCAGAAATTAATGCTTATTGCACGCAATTTGTGTGAACAAATTGAATTGACGACAATTTAGCTTAATTAGAGCTATTTATAGCATTTCCCTACGAAGGAAATGTAGATTTTGTAACTTGCATTTCATATATATATATATGACTCCATTGAAAGCAGGTTTTCAATCCCATTAAAAAAGTCAATTAGGCAATGGGAGATATTGATAGAATAATAAAAGTTCATTTAACTCTTCTTCCAGTACAACAGAAATACACATGTACTAGCTTTTAGATATAAAATGATAGAAATTGGACAAATGTCAGGGAGACTGCATTACTGAATAGGGTTCTCAATTCAGAAAACTAATAAAATCAGCATCCTCAAAAAAATTTTGATTTCCTACGTAGTTTGAAAGTTCTTAAAGTATTATTTGCATTGTAAAAGGAATACCTTGTATATTTTAACTCAGGTATGCACATGTTAAAAAGCAAAATGTCCAGTTAAAAAAATATTTGATCAAACTTGATTTTTAGGTCTTAATTACAGTCCTAGTAAACATAATCTTTTAGACTGAACTGAGATTTTTTAAGGTCTATATTCCAATAGAGAAATTGATTCAAAATACATATCCTTTGTTAATGTCTGAAATATTCCGCATAATTATGTAATAATTTCACAACCTTGGCAGAGAAGTCAATTTACATTTAGTGTTCTAAGGCATTTCATACTCTTATATAATAATGTATATCGATAATAAGTAAATCTGGCTATGCAAAACTAACAATTTTGTCAGATAATGGATAAATTAAATGGTATTTCATTATGCATTTAGTAAGGAATTATATTGATAAATTTTTTGACTTTCTAAACAGAATTGAATTTTGAATCACTTTGATAAAATTATTTGAATCAAGGTTTTTAAGCTTACCTGACTTTGCCTTCAAAGTTGTCTTGTTATCAGTGATGAACACCATGTGTTTACACCTCTGCTTAATTCCACAACGATGGCTATCAAATGGGTACCTAAATTATTATAGGAGATATTGAAAATGCAGAAAAGCTAATTCTTCTAAAGAATAGACATGTTGTTCTTCGACTTTGAAGTAGAATATAGCTTTTAAAGACTTGGCTTATTTATTTTCACTGATTTACAATTAGCAATTCTGCCTTCTTTTTCACATATGTAAAATCATGTCTGTAATGGGAACTACAGAATGGAAAATGTTCCTTACAAAGGTCCTTTATTGTCCCCCGCCTTTCGTGTTCTGTCATTCCACATTTTGTTTCCAGACTCTAACTTAAGATTGGCTTGACCAATTTTCATTTCCAGACTTGAGTTTGCATACCCCATTTCAACAAAACTTGTATCATAGGAAGGAATAAGGGATTGGAAGACCCTATTGATTTTGAGGTCAGTAGGTCAAAGGCCAAGGTCACTATAACTGAATATAAATTTTTTCGGTCGGAAAATTAAAAACTTTTTTTTTTATCTCTCATTGGATTTCGATGGTTTTTTTGCAAATGATTTCTTGTAAAAAATGCAACAAAACTTACCTCAAGCATTTTTTGTATATCTTACTGTTTTCAAGATACAAGGGGCCAAAAGGGGCTGAAAAGTGTCATTTTGTGCTGTGTGGGAAATTTTAATTTTTATCCGATTTTAATTTTTATCAGATTCCTCTAAAAAAAAGCTTTCATACGTATGCCAACAGATTACCATTTTCGTGATAATTAGGGTCAAAGGGTCGTAAAATGCAATTTTTGAAATTTTAGTTTTTCTCATCAGATTTTTGTGGGGTTTGTTGCAAATGATTCCTTGTGAAAATGAAGCAAGTTACCATTACTCACAGCTAGGTTTTCTGTATTTCCTTGTCATCTGGTTTAACTTATTGTGTTATTATATAACCTTTTCACAACAACTTTATATATTTTACATGTACACACATAACCTTTTCACAACAATTTTATATATTTATATATACAGTGTATTTAGAGAGTTTTATGAGAAATGCTAAAGCTGGTGAAATTTCTTGGACATTCTCTGAATTTCACAAGCAATCTCTTAGGTCACGCAAGAGTATTTTTCTTACTAAACTCTCTGTGTGTACTGTATTTATATACTCATGTATTAATATTTTCCATGACCCTGTATACCCTTAGATATGGACCTCTAAGGATCAGTGCCTACATTTAAACTGAAACAGTGTACATGGTGAAGGTTAACCATTGGTGATTGTGTTATTGTTAGACTAGGTCTGATCACAATTTGTTGATGAATACCCACATGCAATTATCTTGATGAAATAGAGGCATGAGGAAGACATTTTCTAAATTCTAAGAGTTTATAACTGTGCTTAAATGGGCAAAATGTGGTTTTATAGAACAGGAACTTTATCATGTAAACATCAAATAGCAACTTCTTTGTTTTATGATATCTAGAAGCACTGTTGAAATTGTTCATTATGGCTACTTAAAAATATTTTAAGAAGTTGATGAAAAATCAATTTAATATTGATTTAAATTTATTACATATTTTTCTTGGGCTAACACTAAAACTGATAAAAAACAGCTATTAAACTTTATGTTATTTTTTATCTTTTTTTGGCATGGAATCATTAAATTTTCATCATGTAACCTGTCCATTAAAATGCACTGTTGTTAAGATACTGCTACATCCGATTTTCTGCAACATTCAGTGGAGACAGCAATCCAAAACAAGTATAAAATACAAACATCTACAGGTTGCCCTAAGGCCTTCAATAATGGAAAAATATCCAAATCATAAGGTAAGCGGTGAAAGGCGCCCCAAAATAAAATATGATCATATTCAAATGATACAATAATTGGCCATACAAGTATTAGATGTAAAACAAATACTGTAAATTAAGAAATTGTGTCAGGGTTTGAATTGCAATAATTAAACTTGTCAGTTTTAAGAAGTCACTATTATAAAACTTGCATCATTGCCTTAAATTAACAAATCGCAATAATAAATGCACACAATAATTTCAGAATTTACAGTAACTCTTAAACAAAAACAATGACATCACTGGACTACAAGTTCCTTGCTTAGAACAGCACATAGAGTATTTGGCAGGCTTGAACATGTATGTGAGCGCTCAACCCTTCCCCTTACCTGGCACAGTGGTGTGACAAAATGACATAAATACAAACCTTTAAAACCAATTGCTTCAGATTTGGATTTTGAATTTGAATCATAGTCAGCAGTCAATTTCAAATAAAACAAGAGACAACATAATTTACTGACCTCGAAATAGTATTACATCTACTGGTATTATTGTGTCTGGCATATTTATACTGTGATTAAATAGTAAACATTATTCCACACTTACAATAAAAATGGAAAGATATGGGGTAAATGTCAGAAAGACTGAACACCAGCCACAAGAAAAAACAGAGGGAATTTACAAACCTAGAAAACCCTCAACAAGGGTAGAATACCACTCCTTGTAAAAAAAGCTCTAAATCAACTTTTGTTCCTATTTTCTAGTGACAACAGGTTTTGGTCTTATCATACTGAGGACCATTTATTAGTTATGTCTATATTGTGGTAAATTTCTAAATGTATATCTTTTTGAAGTACACTAGCTTTGTCATGGAAACGTGTATAATGGTTGAATTTTTGGCTGAGTTGCAATGAAGTTGAACTTGGCTATTGATTTGATAATGGCTGGCAGTCGTCAGCTTTCGTTTCCAGACAATAACTCCAAAAGTTTACATCTGATTTAAATGAAACTTTGGCATATTATTTCCTATCAAGCAAGTGGATTTGGGGGAAAATCCATTCAAGGTCAAGGTCAGTCGCAAGAAAATCTAAAAATTTTGAAAAAATAAGGTTTCCGTAGGATAGCTCAGAAAGTTTACCTCCGATTGAAATGAAACTTTGGGATATTGTTACCTATCAAGCCAGTGAGAACCCTATCAATTTTGGGGAATATCCGTTCAAGGTCACAGTCACAGTAAAAAATCCTCAAATATTTGGAAAAAATTAGGTTTCTGATCGATAACTCCAAATGTTTCGTAAGATTTAAATGAAACTTTAGAATATTGTTATCTATCAAGCAAGTTAGAACCCTATCAATTTTGGAGAAAATCTGGTCAAGGTCACAGTCGCAAAATAATTCTAAAAATTTTGAAAAATAAGGTTTTTGGAAGATTACTCCAAAAGTTTACATCTGATATAAATGATACTTTGGGATATTGTTACATATCTAGCAACAGAGAACCCTATTGATTTTGGGGGAAATCTGTTCAAGGTCGAGGTCACAGTCATAAAAAAAACTTTTTGAAAAAATAAGATTTCTTAATAAAAATAAAATTTTTGAAAAAATAAGATTTCTTGACGATAACTCCAAAAGCTTACATCAGATTCAAATTAACCTTTGAGATATTGTTACATATTAAGCAAGTAAAAAGGCTATTGATTATTTGGAAAATCTGTTCAATGTCAAGGTCACAGTCACAAGAAAAGCTTAAATTTTTTGTGTAAAAATTAGGATTCTGGATGATAACTTTAGAAGTTTACATCAGATTTATATGAAACTTTTCGATATTGTTACATATCAAGCAACCATGAACCCTGTAATTTGTTCAAGGTCAAGGTCACAGTCACAAAAAAGTTAGAAAATATTGTAAAGTTGAGATTTATGAACAGTAATGTCAATAGTTCACATTAGAGTTAAGGATAACTTTAGGATAGTGCTAGAAACGCTATTGATTTTTTGGAAAATCTGTCAAAGGTCAAGGACACAGTTACTCCAAACTTACAACAATTTTAATTCCCAAAATTTACATCAAATTATGTTTAATATTTTTCCTAAAATTTTGGTAGTAGAAATTTCTTCCTTGAATTGTTATTATAAAAAAAGTTTTGTTTGCTATGCAACTTGACTTTAGCATCCCCGATGCCATTCGATTTTTAGCTGTTGATTTAATTTCCTTGCTAACAGCATTCATTACAGCATACATGTGTACTTTAATTTCATTTTATGTAAATGCTATAATCTCCTATTTGATATAACAAAGCTATTATCAGCTGTTATTTAATGTCAAAGACCACTTGACCTTTTACTCTTATTAAATCTCACTTTAATTATTAAGCTGTATTTTAAGGGCTTAAGTTGATTAAAGGTACAATTAAATATTAATGATTACATTAGTGGCCTACAGTGCATCTCCTTGCAGTTTGGTATACCATGTTTACATAGTGTACATGCAGAATTAATGCTGTATTTATCTTTGTGTATTTCTGAATGTTCGACCATGAAACTTGTTAGTGTAAGTCCATGAAACAGTTTACTAATGATAGTCAAACATGTGGTTTTCAGTATGTTTAATTACTACTGGTGGCTGCCTTTTAACAAATGAAAATGTCTGGTAATTCAGTATGAGACTATAAATTTATAATATACATGTTAGTTACACACATTTGACAAGTATATTTTTAGGCATTAGTTGTTTGCAATCACCAGGTACAGAGTAACTTGTACAATGATTTGTTTACTTGTAGGTTATGCTTACTATGGAGAATATCCTTTGTCGTTTGCTACTTGTATTGGAAATCAAGAAATCTATGACTACCTCATCAACCACGGAGCAGATCCTAACCTCCAGGACTCGTTTGGAAACACGTGCCTTCATATGGCTGTTATATCTGATCAAGTTGTAAGTGTAACACCTCAAGTTTTACATTCATAAACTGTATATGACAAAAGAAGCAATTGTTTTGTACTCAAATAAGATTAAGCAACCAGTCTTGGAAAAAATAGCCAGGAAAATATTTAACATATAATATATGTCACCATCATTGATCATCAAACCTTACACCACAAGGCAAACTCTCTACAGCTAAAGACGTGAAGAAGAAGGAAAAAGTTTTGAACTGAAAGTAAAATTAGGTCTTTTTGTATCTTTGAATTTATAAGAGTTGTCTTCCTTATGAGACAGTAAATCATAAAAA
>JARWCS010000005.1:3007548-3017634 GCA_034783895.1 Geukensia demissa
TATCCTGGACATTAACGGCAACAGACGTACGTACGTACGACGAACAGTAAAACATTATCCCCGCGCTATCGCTTAGCACGGGGATAATGACTCCAGCATGAGTATTCATTTTATTGAATCATATGGAACTGGAGATGAAATTGCAGTAGATATAAAAAATGTAAGATATGGCGTTAATGTCAAGCAGACTACGATACATCGTTAGCATGTTTAACTTGTGTCTGCATTATATATGTAGCATAAACTACCTGTACATTCTCTATACCATGCAAAAAGCTGTTGGTTTGTTCTAATCTTACCCAGTGCCTTTTAAGCTGCTGAGTTGCATTGTAATTGCATTGTTGTATGTTTTGTTGATCCATAAAATCAGGTTGAGTAAAGCATTCTCTGAAATAAAATAATTTGCCTCTGAAACATTGTAACAAAAGATTGACAGAATTATTTTAGTATCAGAGATGTCATATTTTTTGTAGAAATTCCCAGAAGGTGGTGTTGTTGTTCTTCATGCCTGTGCCCATAACCCAACTGGTGTAGATCCTAAGGTGAGAAATATCATATACAGAAAGATCCCATATGGTGCCAGCAATATCAGTCAGCCTAAGTTATTGATTGTTGTAAAACAATAAAAACACAAAATAATGTGTGGCCAGTATTATAAAATACTGATCTTACAGGAAAATCGGATATTGTCTTTTACATATGCAATTTTTGTGGTCAATAAATTTTATTGTGTTCAGCCAGCCTAAGTAACTCATTTGTTGTAAACAATAAAACACGATTTAATGGGTAACCATTATTATAAAGACCTGATCTTATAGGAAATTCAGATATCTTTTCTGTATGCATTTTTGTGGTGAAATTAATTCCATTACATGTATTTTCATTAACTAAACATCTCAATTTGAAAGTAGTTTTGGGAGGCTGAAGGTCTTTAGCAGCTTATTGTGCTAAATATTGGAGGACATATTTTTCCAGTTTCTAAATAAAATAAACCCAACTTAAAAAAATTGAAAAGACACAAAAGTAGAAACATTTACTTTTCTGGACAGTGTTACTGTTCTAATATTTAAAAGAAAAAAGATGGAATATATGCTGGAACGACACAATTCACATCTTGCACACATTTATAACAAATATTCGAAAATAAAATTTTACTGTGTGTAAAGTCCTGTCATGATTTTCTTGATTTTCCTTCATTAAACACACTAGTGGCCTAAAATAAGAAGATGTCAAACTTTACAAATTTCTAGTCATGACATTCCATCACCATTCTTTTTGGTAATATTTATTCTTGTAGAAAGCATCTTCTAAAATCTTCTTGTCCTTAAAAGTTTTTTCCTCTAATGTTGATGTGAGATATTAATACTTCTATGTGTATTTAAAGCCAGAACAATGGAAAGAAATAAGCAGTGTGATGAAGAAAAAAAAGTTATTCCCCTTCTTTGATATGGCTTACCAAGGCTTTGCCAGTGGTGACATTGATAAAGATGCTTTGGCTGTGCGACAATTCCTTGCTGATGGACATGAAATAGCCCTCTGCCAGTCTTATGCTAAAAACATGGGTCTTTATGGTAAGTTTCTTGCAAATGTTGGTCCTTTATTTTTTTTTATTGTTGACTGACCAAAGTTTGAACGTTGTTTTTAAAATACAGGTTGGGATTGATTTTGAGTAATCTAGCCCAAACTGTTTTTTTAAGGAGGGTCCAAAAGGGGATTTTTCAATTTTCAAATGTATGTTTTTGTCTTGCCTGCGACAAAAGTCGCTAAAGACGAGACATAGGAGTCCAAATTCCGTCAGTGATGGCGGCGTCCACACTTTTTCAAACTCCCATAGTTTCTTCAAATCTTTATGGATATTAGTGAAACTTGCTCAGCAGCTTCTTTATGTTCAAAATATTTCATCCATATTGAAAGTTTGAAGAAATTAATTTTTATTTTTCAGTATTTTGACGGATAACTGGACTTTTGTTTGATTTTTGGTTAACCCTGAGGTTAAGTTTTTTTCAAAGTTTAATATTTGTCAAATCTTTATAGATAATGCTGAAACTTGCTGACAACCTTCTCTACAGCATATTGATATGATCCAGAGTTAAATTTTGAATAAAATAACTTTAATTTTTCCGTATTCTGGCAGATAGTTGGACGTTTTTTTTTTTCATTGTGTCAGGTAAAAGTTTTCAAATTTGGAACAGCTTTGTCTAACATGTCAAATCTTATTAGATGTTGCCAAAAGTAGTTCGAATGCTTCTCTAAGTTGAAAACATATTCTTCAGGATAAAATTTTGAAATTTTTATTTCTCAGTTTTACAGATTTTGACCGATTATTGGACTTAGTTTTTTTTTTTAAGTTTTGGTTAACTCTGACTTTAAGTTTTTTTCAAAGTTTAATAATTTTGACAGATCTTTATAGATAATAATATAACATGCTAAGTGTGTTCTCTATGCTTTATCTTTATCATCCAGATTGAAAATTGGAAAAAAATATTTTTTTTCCACATTTTGATAGATAATTGGACTTAGTTTTTTTCATTGATTCAGGTTAAAGTTTTTTTCAAATTGGTAAAGCTTTGTAAAAATACTATAAGATATTGTGGAAAGTGGCTCAAGTGCTTCTCTACATTGAAAATATATCCTTCAGAATAATATTTAAATTTTTTTTCCCCCAAGTTTTACATATTTTGACTGATAATTGGACTTCTGATGTTTTTTTAAAATTTTGGTTAAGCCTCAGGTTAAAGTTATTTGAATTTCAATAGATTTGTCAAATCTTTATGGATATTTATGAATCTTACCAGGGAGCTTCCCTTGAGTATATTTATATCATACAGACTTAAATTTCGAAATTTGAAAAAAAATTAATATAGAATACTTCATATACTGGCAATGCTTAGAGAAGGCGAGACACCAGGTTCCGATGGAACTGTATGAATTTTTTAAAATTTACATCCAATTTTGATATCATTTTTTCATTGTGTTCCTTTAACAAAATTAAATAGATTTATTTAATCTGTCTCATTGAGAGCTTTTAACAAAATGCCAAAGGATTTTCTTTATCTTTTACTGTTTTTGGGATAAAATGGGACATAGTGGCCAAAAATTGGAATTTAGCAGGATGTGGCAGTGTTTTTATTGAGATTAAAGGTGTCAAAAGTGGCTGAAAAATACAATATCCTGGATCCATCATATTACATTTACTATGTCCATCATAATACTGTGTCCACACTTACCATAGTGTTCATTTGTAGAACTTTCTCATGTTAATGGGCTGTGGTCTTATCATGCTGTGCTTGCAAAACACCTGAGTTTCAAAAAGAGTAATGGCTTTTCCATGATTTCTATCATATTTTACTATTTTTGAAACTCTTTGAAATTTGCATGAAAATTTAAGGTCAAAAAGAGATGGTCATTTTGATACAAGTGTTCATAAAGTAGTATTACTTTTAACTTGCTTTGCTGTGCTAAAAATTTAGCATTACCTAACAAAATTGAATAAATCAGAACCTAGGAAATAGTAAAGTAACTTGGGACTCATTGCAGAATAGTCTTGCTTCAGTAAGCCTTTAGGGGAGATTTGATAGTGACACTTTAGAATATTTAAAAAACACTTATTTTCTGGTAGTGTTTTGTGGGAGAGTTATAGAATTTTTTCAGTTTTTGTTAGTCTTTTTAAATTGGTAATCAGGTACCAAGTATTAGAATTAAATCCTGATTTATGAAACAGTAGTCAAAATAATGTAATAGTTTAGATAAAGAAAATAAGTCAAATTGGACTTGAAATATTGATATAAGCAAACAGTTTACAAGCAGAGGGATCACTTGAAATTAGGAAACCTATTCAAAATGTCTTTGTAGTGTTTTAAAAAACTATTGTAATATTTAAAGATTATGTAGCTACTGCTACTAATATTTTGTCAAACTGGAAGATTAATCATACATTTTTGGTATTATTTACAGAGAGTTGGAAAGGAAGTAGTGAGACAGATGAAAGATCAGCGTCGTAAGGGAATGATCGGACCTATCCAGTTAAGACAGGCACCAAGGAAAGCTCGTTCCCATGACGATGGAGATTCTAGTGATGATGACAATAATAAATCATTTGCTGAAGCCATTCAGCAGATAGCGTGGACTAAAGATATTGACTTGACAAAAGGCAAAGCTTTAGTGTCTGATGCTGATGTCATAGAGAAAACAACTCCTCGCAATGATATGGTGAGCAATGGTCGAACCAATGGGTCTGCAATACCTAATGGCAGACCCAGAACATTCCATAAATTTGTCAAAAAGCCTCCAGGCAATCCAAAATCTAGCCCAAAACCATCACTACGTTCATTAACAATGAACAAGATATCACCATTGTATGATATCAAATCACAGACTGATGAATCGAGTAGTGATATTGAAGTCAAAACTTCAGACAATGTCATTATGACAGATGAGTTTGATTTGGGTAAATCAGTAGATTCTGATTTTAGAAAAAGTACTGCAAGAGAGGACAAAGTTATTTTAGTCAAAAGTGATAGTGAAAAAGAGCAGACTTTTGAAGATAAAGCTGCCTCAGGAAGTGAACATTCAGATCCAATATCTGTGAAAGTTGGATCAAATAGTTCATGGTTTGTGCCAAAATCTAAATCAGAGGATGATATTGCTAGTCATCACGATTCTGGCTCAAAGGGAGACAAAAGTGCAGAATCTTCACCTATTAGGTCACCATCAAAATCTAAGTCTAAAAAACATCACAAAAGACATGGGTCTCCTAAGAAAAAGAAAGAGCCTAGACATTCATCATCATCAACTTCATTATTACATTTAGCAGATTATTCCAGTAAAGAGAGTGAAGGATGAAATTATGTCCTACAGTTTAAAGTTCCATTTTCATTTTAGTTGTCTGTCCTGAGTTTTCCAGTTTTTGTTAATATATTTTAGATACATTTGTTGTTTACAGCACTAGATAGTATTTATAGGATTTTTTTTATTTCTTATTTTAAAATGATTACTGACAATGTTTTTCAAATGAATTGTTACTTTAAAATGATTTTAACTATATATTTAACATCCATCTATAGTTATAGTAATTGCAGCATGTAATTGATATTTTTAATTTATTCCGTCCTTGTGATTTTAATTTCGTCCTGCATAATTTGTTCATCTCAGGTAGTCTAAAAAAAAAGAAAATCTGAAACCTTAAATTTTCTGCCATTGTTTGAATATGAAGGTTTAACTCTGATGCTGAAAACATGATTATCAATGTTTAACAATGCAACATTTTTGTTTCTCTAATACTTCAGTGGGAGAAATTTGCGCTGTCAAATTAAATTTTTGAACTGAAACAACTGGAACACCCTCTGCTGATTTGTAACATCGTCCGTACAAGTCCACTATACTGCATTCTTATTCCATTTTTGTAACAAACAAGCATTGAAAAAATTGTAAAAATATTCAACAAAGGCCTATGAAGCATTTGCAACCACAAAGTTATAAATCTTCATCATACAAAATAAAAAATACAACATTTAAGTTATATTAAGCAGTAAGTCTCATGCATTTTTGTGATAAATTATTAAAAGTAGTGGTAAACCTGATTGAATAAGTTTATTTTTTGTGTTCCTGGTCCAAGTAATTCATATTATTTAAGGTTTAGTATTTTCAGTTGTCTAGATTGTACATTTTTTTCTATTTGTTTTTCAGTAAAATACAGATTATAGGTGAAAAAAGCTTTTAAAACTAATGTTTTCTTCACATTCATTAAATCATTAAAACGTCACAATTTCTCACCAAAATGTGTCACTAATTATTATGCATAAAACCAATTTGTCTTTTATAACTCCACACAACATAAATAATGTTAACAAAACTAATTATATGTCTTTGTTGAAATGAAAGTGTGTGTTCTTCTAAATGCCAAATAATTCATTGTGTTTTCAAATTTTTGAAATTATGTATGCTTCAAATGTTAATGTCATGGTAAAGCAGACTTGACTAAGTGGTTTTTTTTCTTAAAGCCTAACTGATTATTAATAACCCCAGCAATTGCAGTTTGGTATATACTAATAAGTCTGTCTGTCCAGATAAACTTCTACATCCTTTATCAGATTATCTTGAAATTTTGTATACATGTTCATCTTAATGTGAAAACTTAATGTCTTTTTTGACATAGTTATGTCTCTTTGAACTTAGAATTTTTGAGAACATCACTCCAAATAATTGTGTCCTCAACTTCTCCTTCACTGTTCAACCTACTGACTCCAGAGCTACTGTTGTTTATTTATCATATGTAGATGTGTACCTGATATAAGGATGTTCATTTTTTTTAAAATTTATAGGTTTTATACATTAACAGAATTTTTTCGCACAGATTGTGTCTTCAACTCCTCCTACACAGTTCAACCGACTGACTCCAAAAATGGTCCGTGGTTTTTTCATGATATGTAGATGTGCACCTGATATAAGGAATTTCAATTTTCTAGGAATTGTACGTTTTTGAACTAAGAATTTTTTGGTACATGTGACACTCAAGATAGTGTCCTTAACCATCATACAACTGACTGATTCAAAAGTTGGTCTCAAGTTTTAACTGATATGTAGATGATCACATGGTATACAAATTTTCATTCCTTTTTTATTTAGGAATTATACATTTTTTTTAACTTAAAATATTTTCTGGCTCATGACACTTAAGATTGTGTCCTCAACTCCTCTCACCTCTCAACCAACTGACTCTAAAGTTGGTCAGTGGGTTATTCATGAGATATAAAATTGCTCCATATAGATGGAGACTAGTTTTGTTGTTATTTAGTAATGCAGGGGGTATATAGAGTGAGCTCTGTCCATAGTATTAATGCCTATTTTACGGGGTATGCATCTGTTCAGACAGAACACCAGTCTAGCATCTATTGTTTTGTTTTGTTTCTTTTTCGTATGGTAATTGTAAACATACAAATACATCATTCATATTGAACAGTCTCATACAAAAATATTTGGCCTATGCATTACAACTAAATGTAGATAAAAAAATTCAAAGTACTTGATTAGCTATCTGTTGTACCAATTGTTTAATCACCATTTTAAAGAAGTATTAAAAGTAGTTCCATTAAATTTTGTAATTATTTCAACAGTTAGAATCCTTAAAAAGTAACAATCAAAAAAGCAAATGTTGTTTTTGATGGCGTATCTTTTATTTTAGTGGTTTTGATGTCTTGTGCAATAACTTATTTTTTAATGTTGTGTACCATAATCATAACCTAGTCTAAATGTGCAAAAAAGAAGCAATATTGGAATTCATCTATTCTGTCATACATATTCTTTCTTTTAAATATAATGATCATTCTATTATGTGTTACAAATAAGTTTACTTAGAAAAAAATGTAATGTTTGTTTTGGTCAGTTTTTACAGTGAAATTCAAACATACTACAAGTTGCTTTTATATGTTGAATCATAATGGTGAATTAGTTTAATGTTCCAATGTGTGAGCAGTGATATTTTGCACTTAAAGGATATAAAACTTTAATTTGATTAAACTCCGTTTATATTTATGGTATCCTGTTACACTCACTTTGTAATTACCAGTCCTTGAAGATGTCAGATGTTAATTTTATTTGTCACATGCTGTAAAGCTTTTGAATTTACAAAAAAAAGTGAGCAGTGGATCTCCAGTCTTGAGTAAATATATACTGTAAATTCAGAAATCATTGTGATATATTGCGAAAATTTCGGCAGGGTTGAAATCCCAATGATTAAACCTTGCATTTAAGATTTTTTCAGTAGTATTCCAACACTAGTTTTAAGAAGTCGCAATTAGAAAACTGTCATTATCACCTAAAATTAACAAATCACAATAATTTCAAAATTTACAGTATATGACCAAGTTGTGTGTCATATCATGTTGATAGTTTAATAGTTTGTATATGATAAAAAAAGTATATATTTTATAATTTTTAGCAATAAGACTTTTGTCCTGTTTTTATAAAGCTTGGCAAGAATTTGTTGTTAATTTTTCAAGAAAAGAATTTTAAGCATACGACAATGATATTACAACTGTTATGAATACAGAGTATGTTTATCATTGACATCAAATTAGTCCATAGTATTAAGTGTTTTCATTATTTTTATTTATATTATAATTTTTTATGCAGTTCTAATGTTAGATATGTTATTTTTATATAAGCATCTGTGATAACTTTGTTATTTGTTAAAATTCCTGGAACAAGTGCTTTCTAGTATTTTAATCATACACAATATGTCATATTCAGCTGATTAATTTTACAGTACAAAGCATGGCTTTCATATTTATTGCAGACATACTTGTTCTTTAACAAGTTTACTGTTTTCTCCGTTTTATAGGTTTATTGGGAAATAGCATGTTCAGTCATCTTTTATCTCTTTTAAAATGGTTTCTGATTATTAGATGAAAAATTACACTATTGATCAGAGTTGACCACATTTAAACAATTATACAAAAGTCTTTGTTAAAAATGATAAAAAAATTCAAATATTTTTAAAAACTTTGCCTTATTTTGTCATCAATTTGGTTTTAACATTTTGAGACACCCAACAAAAAAATTGATTTGCTGACCATATGCCTATTAAATATTAACAATATAGTGGCAAACAACTTAGTTGTTTGAGAAAGATGTTTCATATTAATAACGGGAAAAAGTATCACATCAGTTTGACACTAATAATGATTCATCTTCATTTATAATTGTACTGCCCCAAAATATATTGGTTGAACAAGTGTAAAAATTCAGTTTACAGTGAAATTGAATTTATGTAATGAAAGTAGATGCCGATTAAAATTTCCAATATAGAGTATGTGTGTAGGAGCTGCAGCTTGTTCCGTTCATGAACATGTGAGTGAAAACTATGTCCAGTATGTGATATGAAAACTAAATAACTGCAGAAAATATATGAATCTTTTTTTGAAAACATTCATTGTTTGAACCAGAATGTTATACATCTGTAATACCAAACTGTTGTCAAAATGTTTGTAATTATATAACTACACATAATTGTTTTTGTAAAACACATGCTGTCAGATCATAATTTCCCTTGTTAAAGAAAATTGAGTAAATATAACACATATCAAATTAAGAATGGTCTTGACAACAAATTGAGGTGTTTAAAATATACAAAATACAAACAGAAAAGTTTCCTTTTATCATTTTTTCTCCTTGTAAAATAGAAAAAATAGGAGATGTGGCATGATTGTCCATGAGACAGCCACCCACCAAGTGACAGTAGAGCAGTGATAAAGATATGGATTCTGAAAAATGGAGATTTCTGAGGCAAATTTTTTTTTCTTTTTTAAATTCTTTGCCAAGGCAGTATATATTTTTTATGTACATCTGTCATTCCAGATTTCACCTTTACTGTAAATTAGATGCTGGACAAATATTGAAGGAAGCATTAACATGATGTTTCTGATTGATTTAATAAATCATCAGCAATCAGGAATTGTAATTACATTGTTAAACCAAGATATAAACCAATAAGTTTAAAAAAATTTGCTTTGCAGACAAGACTTCATTGTAAAATATTGACAACACCGTTTTCTGTTTTGATGTGACAGCAAAATTTTTTGATATTTGTGGTTGTATGATGATTTGGGCCTGTCACAGTCCGTAGAAGGTAAGGTTTCAGTTCAGTACTTATTGTTCTTTTATTTGGATTAGTTGGAATTTCAACACAATGTACACAGTATAAAATACAGGTTGAAATTGATTTAAGATGATCTAGCTCCACCCATTTTTAAGGGAGACCAAATAGTGATTTTTATGCCCCAAATTTAGGTGGTGTGGGCATATAGTTTTACCCCTGTCTGAATGTACATGTATATGAACATTCGTCAGTATGTCTGTCAATTTTCTTTAAAGATTTCTAATCTTGAATATGTGGGATAGATTTGGTATTTGATCTAAAGCAGAATCTGAGGCAGTTGTACCATATCTCCCCTTTTCAGGTCTGACATATCTACTTCCTGATTTCCAAGACAATGCTTGAATTTCACTGTTGTAAAATTTCTTCATTTTTTATCAAATGAACCCTTATGAAAATTGCAACAACACTTTTTTATTTCTCATCAGATTTTG
>JARWCS010000005.1:3041464-3053791 GCA_034783895.1 Geukensia demissa
TTTGTTTTAAATTTGTCTTGTCTCTTTGGACTATGCACTTTTGATCTCTCGCATGGGTATTCTACACTGGACTTACTCAACTCATAACTTGAAACTGAAAAAAGCAGAGAAAAGGTTTGATTGATTCAGTTGTGTAAGATTTGTCTTGATTGATTAGTGTTTAACGCCCCTTTCAATAATATTCAAATCACATCGCAGCGATCAGTATTATTGGTGAATGAGGCGGGAAAAAAGAGTTGAGTTAAAAGCTAGTTTCAGTCTTAAGAGCATGCCCATAAAGAGGATATGAAATTTCGCTCCAAAACTTTTGATTGCACGAGCAGTGGGCCTGCATAAAAGTTGTAAAATTTTATGGATCAGACTTGCGTTTTGTCCTGACAAGATCATTGATAAGTTAAGAACGATCATGTCATGAGTAAAATCCTCATAAAATTTAATTATACAAGAGACAGTGTCTTCACAGTTACAATGTGTGATGCTATGAATTTTGTCACTTTCTCATCGGTATTTTACGGCTGTCTTTTATACATTTTTTAATGGGAATTGTGAATAAATTATCTTATTAAATATGTTACATAATTGAATTATTGTCTGGAAGATGTTTTGTATGATATTTTTTTGCAATATTAGAAAGTTATTAATGAACATCTTTACCATGAATATGATATTGAAACTAAATATGCTTTAATTCTAAACAATGATAGGTTGGTATACAATAAATCATTCTGTAAAAATGGAAAATGATAAATCATGTTTCTGTCATCGGCATTAAGGGCTCGGAACAATTTAAAATTTTATATCTTATCGCGAATATAATATTTCAAGGTGATATTTGCCATTTGTCGTCATCCTTTTCTTCTGAAAAGAATTTTGAGCGATACTTGTCTATACTCGAAACATTAAAACTAAAATTTCACCTTACCCACAGCTTGTATATGAATTGTTTTATAATGTATCAAATTATATAGATTCATATTATTACCATTATTTGGTAACACCTCATTGTTAGTGACAATATGATATTTTATAGCAAATTTTGGCATGTTTTAAACGAATCTGCTTTCAATATTTGTATTCTATTTCCGACATGAGTTGTTTTTAATTTAAACTGTAACACAATCATGCATTTGTCATACTAAAGTTTGTGGTAATATTTTGAGTTAAAGATCAATGCTGAGACATTTCATAAATGATATCACATTAATATTGCTACTAATTTAAACTTATTTTTAATTAGACAAAAAAATACTGTAAAAGGCTTGCATTGTCCGACAGTTAACAAAGTCTGACTTAAGGAACTATCATTTGATTTTCCGAGAGCGGGGAGTGAGGATTTTGGAAATAAATTTCAACCTTGCAAAAGATGAGAAACATATTCATGCACAAAGCAAGTTGAAAACAAGTTGAAATAAATATTCCGATCCTATGTTTGCTTTGATCAACTGTATTGTAAAAACTGAAAATATGTAATTATGCCCCGCGCCTCCTCTAGAAATTCAAATGGTCGTCTCTTAATATTACTATATTAATAGTTTTATATCACTAAACATAATATGAAATGAAATTTTACATTTTTTTTTTTACTATTTTTTTAACAAAAATGTCCATATGTTACCGAGTATCATCTGCCTATTATCCTGCGACATTTAACACTGATTTATTGAAGTTGACTCAATGGTATGTTTCTTTTGCCAGAGGCTACACTCACAAACACGAAACGAAACTGTAATAACAGGCCATAAAATGCTTTACTCGTGCGGTCTGTAAAAACAAACTAAAATTATACTTGTTATCAATTTTGAGAACGCATTATGATTTTAACACCAGTTAGCAGATCACAAACTTGCAGAAATTTTATGCTTTAAGCGCATTTTTGACATCAATGTTGATAAATTCAAAATGACAAGCAAAGAATAAGACGAACTTCCTTCTAATATTAATTCCACATGACAAATCATTTCCATTGGTCGATTTCATGCTTAGATGTTTGGTAATAATTTGTGTCTTTGTTTTGTTTCTTTAACTAATATTTTCTCACATATTTTTCATTTTTTCTTGTGGAGATGAAAGGGAAGTTAATTTCATGTGTTTATTAGGAAATTATTTTATTTGTTCAATTTGTCAGCTGCTTTTTATCAAATTTATAATTCCATAATATTGTGTTTCTCAAATTCATTTTATAAGGTATATAAGGCAATTTGCATTTACTTAGTCTTTTTAACATGCAATATAAGATCTTAAATTTTGTTGGTTGGATAAGAATTCAAAGCGAATTTTATCCGATATGTCTGTCATTGTCTTAGATGAACTTGTATACATTTACTTATTGACAAAAAAAGGAATATGGTCATTTTCCTTTGAACCATTCTGGAAAAATTATCAACTGTTGATGAAAATCTGTGAATATTTAGTTTATTTTATATACCTTATTTGACTTTAAGTATACCGAGAGCAACACAATAATTGTTTTGCTCGATTTCGCTGCTCTTTTTTCAATCATTGATTAAATCTGAAGGACATTCATGACCAAAATAAGACTATTTTCTACTGGAATTTAAAAAATCGCAATCTTTATAAGAATCCTATTATTTCAGATGGTTAAGTCCTTCAAACAAAAATTTTATAAACAGTGTGAAAATAAATGTATCACAAAATACCAATATCAATTATGAAAGTGTGAAATATACAAATTTTGATTCAAACTGCTGTTAACTACAAGGTTAAAGGATGCAAAAGTAAGTTTGTTTTTGTACAATATATAACTAGTCAACAGTGAAAAGCATTTTGGTGGAAAAATTTTGGTTTTTAGAGTGAAAGGTATACGGATTTGGTCCTACCTATTTTACCATATCAGTCGCTAAAATTTTGCCAAAATATTTTTTACAGAAAAAACTTTCAGAAATCATTTAGTTATATATTAATTACACTGTTATAAACTGTGATGCGATATCCATGGGTCATTTGAGATATAATACTGAGAAGTTTAGTAGAATATTTTTGTTTCATTGAAATGAAATTGTTGTTAACTTGTTTCTTTAATTCTTTTCACAAATCTATAATTATTTTGCTGGTAGACGTACAATGTAAAGGGGAAGTTATTTTCCTTTGTTCACAAGGAAATAGCTTATTTTTCTGTATTCTTCATCATATAAACATTTTTGTATTTTAATATTTGTGCGTATTCCAAATTAATTTGAAAAGGCTTATTATACTAGTTCTCTTAATAGTATTTTCAACTTCGTTTTTTTTTTTTTTTTTTTTTATTTGATTATAAAAAGTTTTAACTTTTTAAAAGTTTTTGGTTAAAATGATTGTTTTATTTCCGCCACGTAAGGGTCGTGATTGTCTTTAATATAGTATTGCATGTTTTTTTCTATTTGACAAATTGATTGAAAACGGCAAGTTGTATATTGCCTTTTTTACCCGGTTTTTTTGTGATCTGAATAAAAAAGCAGAATTTGTAAAATGAACACTTTCCAAATAAATGTTCATTACGATTTTGACTATTTGTTTTTACCAACTTATCTCATAAAACTAGATGATTACGATCGACTTTTGTACAAATATCTTTACAAAAATCAAGTTCAGTTAATTTTTATACAAATGTTCAGTGCACACTAAACGTTTAAATGTTTGAGTAATGAACTGTTTGTAGTTACATCAAATAAAATGAAACTGTTGTATTCGTTTGCTTACTTTGGCTAAATAAGTATCGCATTCAGCATTATTTCAATTTTCATGGTGGTCAGGTTTATTAGTAGAGGAAGCCGGGGAGAAATATAAACGAAAAGCAGAACACAAACTTACAACGCATTTTCTAGGTTACGATGATGTGCATCGGTTAGTTGAATTCGTTTGGCTTTTCTGCATAGCTTTCCGATTCCCTTTTCACTTACCTATATTGATGGAGTGAGTGGCATGTAATGATATTTACATACGTTTTACCAAGATAAGTACTAAAACCGGTCGGTAGATAACGATATTTGCTTACATTTTTCCGAGATTAGATCAGAAATCCGTCGCAAGTAACGATAGCGCATACGTGTCTACCTAGATCGGACAGAAACTGGTCGGCATGTAACGATTTCCGTTTCGTAATAAAAAGAGAAAACGGTCTTCTTTCGACGATAATAGTTAACGATTGAACTTGGTCCACTCGGGAACCACGCCCACTGATTTTATTTTGTACTAACTAGCATATGGTAAGCAACTCTTATATGTAAAGCAGAAAATAGCAAAAGTGGTCGATGACGTCAGATATACCATATTTTTTTAAAACAAGACGCGCTTCCAACTTACCGGATCAGTGGAACTGACAAATATAGGACAAAAAAGTAATTAGCATCCAATCAAATTCTTTACTTACTACTTTCACAAATTGGAGTTTCATTTCCCCCCATCACAGATTTGCCTAAGTATGCAACAACAATTTTTACATGAGACCGGTTTTCAGACCAACTACATCGGACTGTTTAAAAAAGTTAAATCACTGAGTCTTATCTTTTCCCTGTAAAAATGTGGGATCATGTTTATAGCACATTTACCTTTTAACTTTTTTGGAAATAAGTGAATATTATTATCCTGTATTATCTCAGTTGATGTGGTTAAATTACTCAACAGGGGCCAAAACTGTTAATTTCAAGGCAGTTTACTTACTATATGTACAACCAGGGTAAACATGTATTTTTTCAAAACAAATATGCGTAAATAAAATGACTATTTAATTTTCGTTCATTATCTCAATTGCTGCTCCAAGATTTTTGCTGTAACTCTAATTTCAAGACAGTTTACTCATTATTTTTACAACAAGTTGAAAAACGTATTTTTGATACAAATTTGCACAAACACCTTAATTTATTGTAACAACCTGTAGCTGTATCAATTTCGTACTCCCTTAGAGCGTTTCCAAAATTTACGACTCACGACTAATTATTTTTTCTAATACTTAATACTAACTAGTATATCAACTCCTTTGTGCATTAATTAGCCAAATGTTTACTTCTTTAATTAATAAACACAAAACACGTAAAAATTACTAAAAGATCGAGTTAAATTATAAATTTTTAATTTAAATTATATTTGTTTCAATTCATTTTAATCTTGGTAACAGTTGCAGTATTCGGAATAAAAACCAGACACACTCTCCAAACCACCATAAAAAACTTGACTTAATGTAGATAGCTTTTAAAACTAGTAAAATCTAAACATTTTAATCTTTTCATAAAACAGTAAAATCTTAGCATTTTAATCTTTTCATAAAACAGTAAAATCTTAGCATTTTAATCTTTTCATTTTTTCTTTTAAGAGCGCTTTTTACCTATTTAATATACTGACCGGTGTAAAATGTAATCTGTTTGTGAAAAAAAGACTTTAACAAAAACTCGCACAAAATTTAAACAAGTTTTCATCAATTAAAGGGACTTAAATAGAAACCAATAAAGCGATTAAGAAGTCAGAAACCAGATTTTTTGACTTGTCATTTAACTAAACATTCAACGAAGATAATTGTTTAAAATCAAACATAATTTTCGTTCGTTATTTTTCCTATTCAGCGGGCTGGTCTTTACATTTCTTAACCAATAAAACACAGTTAAAGTTATTGAAAGAAAAATAAAGTCGCAGGTTATATTGGAAATCAACAATCACTTGGTTAATGGGGCGGTACTTCTGGGCGGGTAACATTAGTAAAAATTAAATACCACAAGTTAGAACATCAATTATCATAGTATTTCTGATCTTTGTCACTTCAACACATTTAAAAGGAGACAAAAATTAAGAAGCAATTTTCTTCCAAAATACAGAATGAGTTCCGATGAGGAAAAAAGTGACTCGGCGCAAGGTTCTGTATTTATGAGAGCATCCGATCGGTATCCTAGGACTCCAAAATGTGCAAGATGTAGAAACCACGGTGTTGTTTCAGCTCTGAAAGGGCACAAACGATACTGTAGATGGCGGGATTGTGTATGTGCTAAATGTACGTTGATTGCAGAAAGACAGAGAGTAATGGCTGCACAAGTAGCTCTGAGACGCCAACAAGCTCAGGAGGAAAACGAAGCCAGAGAGTTGGGTATGCTTTATGGACCTTCAGGCCTTTTACAGTTGAATCCAGAAACTGTCAGTATGTTTCCTGATGCAAAGAAATACCAAAACCAGCCAGGAAGTGAAGAAAATCAAGGTATTTATTATTACAGAATGTTTGGAAACTTTTTGTATTATCATATTTAAAAAAAAAGAATATGGAATATATGCCAGAAAGACAAAATCCACATCTTTTCTGGATTGTGCACTGCAGAATTTCTCGTTAAGCTGTTGCCTTTAGTTCACTAGATTTACGTGGGACACGAAACAAGTAAAAGTATTTTTACAAAGGTATCTTTTTGAAAATAACATTTTCTCCAATACTGATAACCGAAATCATCGACAAGCTAAGAATTTGTTTTCACTATGTATCAAATTTGAATAACTACTTTAGGTAAAAATAATATATATATATGTTCTTGTTGACAAAGAAAGTCCGGGACGATAAGCATTATAGTGATCTGAATGATTCTTGAATTTGATAAAGACAAAAAAATGTTCCTTTATTATAGGATGCTTACCCTTCCGGACGCCTGATCCTATTACTGTTCCTGGAGTCAAAGCCTTTGTTCCTTCGATTCCGTTTTAGCATTTAGTTTGTTTAGAAATAGTTTTGTATCTTCGGACAACGTACTTTTGATCTCTCGCATGGGTATTCTATACAAGACTTATGATATATGATGGACAATATTTCAAAATACACTTGATTTGTTCATTTCTTTAAGATGAGCAATCTCCTTCATTAAGAATGAAAATAAACAGACCTCATATTAGTTGCTGATGTAGAATGTTATTTATTTAGATTTCGTCTTCTTTTGTGACTGCTAATTCCCATTTACAA
The DNA here is from genome assembly GCA_034783895.1 of Geukensia demissa. Classification (NCBI taxonomy): domain Eukaryota; kingdom Metazoa; phylum Mollusca; class Bivalvia; order Mytilida; family Mytilidae; genus Geukensia; species Geukensia demissa. Next base: position 3,048,384 of record JARWCS010000005.1, read on the forward strand.
AATAGAAAGAAAACATGCGACAATTATTAAATTTTGACACAAATGAAAATGTTTTAAATTAAGGACAAACGTTGGAATTTTAAATTTAGGTAAATTTTACCCAACCGGACCATTTGCATATTCAATAAACCTAACGTTTGTTAAATAAGTCCAAAATCACATAAGAAAGAAGACCATCAATATTAAACTTATATTGAAAAACCGGTGTCCAAATTTATAAAATATACATTGTTACAGCCGCATACTTCCATTTTTTCGTTCTGGTTTCTTTAGATGGTGGCATTTCATTTCTTACAACCTCTAGTCAAAGCCCATCATATTCTGCCAATAATAAATCTCTAATTCTAAAAAGAATATAAGACACCATTTTTAATTTAAATAAAGTGGAGAAAGAAAAAAATATTAATGCTATTAAAGAATAAATTTTAAAGACAACAAGAGACACATAACATGTACAGTGTACCAATGCAAAGTTATTTAGTTAACAGCGTAAAGAATGAGGAAATATTGACAATTATCTAATAATTGTTCATAATATTGAAAACTTTTAATTAAACAGTTAATTGACCATTTCGGTAGCATATTTTTCTTATATAGCGGTAAATCAATGTCGTTAAACAAATAAGTCTGTGAGGAAAATAACAATGATTTTAATCTCTTACGGCAGTGGCAAACATTTCATTGATTAAGACACGAACATGAATTAAGAATATTCTAATATAATGGTCAATTTTCCTTGCGTCTTTTTTTTTTTTTTTTTTTTTTTTTTTTTAGATTTTTTGTACTTTTTTATAAAAAACTTGGTCCAACATACAACGACACACAAGGCAAATGTAAAATGTAAACCGTACGGAGTAATTATGTCCTACGCCCTTCCTATTCGAATGCTCTGCATATTTACCTCTTGTATTTTTTCCGAACCACAATTGTCATTTATTCTTAATTAATACTTGATACTTGAAAGAAATAAACTAACGATTGTTTGACAAAGTAGACCAATTGTGAAAATGAAAAGATATGGGGTAAATGTCAAAAAGACTGCACTCCAACCACGAGAAAAACAGAGTAATTTACAGATCTTCCTTTTTTTTAAATGATTGCTTATATTGCTTATATGCTGCCCAAAACCCACACCTAACAGGAAAGGTTGTTCACATTTCTGTTATTTGTATCTTTTCTATGGCACATACATATTAATATGAAGTTATTATTTATATTTAATAACAAGTTAAAATTCATACGATTAGTGTCAGTTCCTTTGAAGTTTGTTTGTAATTTTATTTATGGTGATAAGTTTTATGGTATCTGATGAGTACAGATATATTAGACATAGATAACACTATATTAAAAAAGAAATACAACTTTAAAATATAGATATGTATACCAATCCAAATTGAATCTTAAATAAAAATTATTTTTCAAATTGACGATACTGAACTATTCGCAAGACATAACAAAGCTATTAAAATGAATATTTTTATGAATTTTATGAATATTTTGATCATTTTAATCTCAATTTCTCTATTATAAGTGAGTCCAAGATGTAATTTAAGATTCAATTTTACCCAAATCGTGCATGTGCATTGCACAAAGTTACTGAGAAATATTTGTAGTGACTATCTTAAAACAAAACAAAAAAAAAATCATTTATTTTTTATATTTACTTTATACACCTTTAATTTTTCTGCATTTTAAAACCAGCAGTCAACAGAACTAAGTAACCCCAAACAGAAACTTAAATTGAGTGCAGTAATTTATTTTTTCCAATACAAAATGGTTTTAATTTGTTGAAAAGGTCAATGAATGTCAAACGAACGGTAACAACTTTTAGGTTCATTATCTGTATAAGTGCAAATATTTCCGCAATGGCTATTAAACAAACAAAATAGCGTATCTTATCAGTAAAATCCAATTCAAAAAGAAACAATTTATTTGTGAAAAACACAATCAGATTGATACAAAATTTCACAAAGTAGTTATAAGACTCGCTGCCATGTTGAAGGACGCATTGTAACGCTATAGTTGCACTGACAATGGCAGTGTAACAGAAAACCTTTGGGTTTCAAATTATGCATTGTATACGTTGTATATTTTCTATATTTTCGTTTTACTCATTAAAGATATCAAGTATCGTTTAAGGGTGAAAATGAAGTTTTTAATCGAGTGACTAAGTTTAAATTGTTTGTATTTTTTCTGTAGAGACAAACTGACTCTCTTACTGTTTCACATGGCTTGTTTTTAAAGTGAGAGTAAAAAATTATATCCTTCTCGGTGCACTTCTATTGTTCAGCCAGAAAATACTTTTAATTACAGATAACGAGATTTGTAACACTCGCTTTCAAATTTTAAATTTTGTTTTAAAGAACAGCCGAACACCAGCCGTGAGGGTGGTGACTTGAACAAATCTGATATACTGATAAACAACTATAAGTTATTGTTTAAATCCATTTGCGTTTGTTCTTGATCATTTTCTTTTCTTTCAACAATATGTTCAAAGAATCATATATTGGCTTTTTGTGAAAGAAAACCTGCTCCATTCTATTCAAGCACGACTGCTTCAGATTCAGTTTTTATTAAATCACGTTCTTGAAGACGGGGGAGATGTTTATTGACATGCAGAATTACAATAGTAAACTTTTTATCAATTATTTGAATTTGCATGTTTTTAAATTAAAATAAGAGATCAAATATTAAGATATTTTTAACTTCTTCCATAGAAACTCAATTTTTTCTTGAGCATTTTCGACAGTAAAAAAAATCTACCAAAGATGAAATATTTTTGACATGGTCATTTTAGTACAATTCCTCCTACATTGTCCATTATATTGATTAAAATTGCAATGCTTAAACTCTAGAAAACCACACACATCGACTTAAAAATGTGAAGTCATTAAACAAAATCGTCATCTTTGGTGATTAATTTCTGTTGACAATGTATCAGATCAAATAATTATCCTGTGCAATAATTTCAATGGGCCAATTAAGAAGGAAGTGGGTGTTTTTGATAGGTTTCCAGTTACATTTTATATTATTAATTTATGTAATTTTTTCGTTGAATAAGAATAATTATTTAAAGAGGGCATGGTTAAAGTGTGTAATATGACATATTTAGTATAGATATCCATTGAAATTATTAATTACGATTAAAAAGATCATTGCTATAGATATCAAATTTGTATTTTTATTAAAAACCTAATGTATTCTTTTTCAGCTAAAAGGCCGAGACTGGAAAAAGATGCAGAGCATTCGCCAGTACGAAATTCACCATCTTCATCACCAGAAATAAACGAATCGTCTAGATCATCACCAGGACATTACCGTCAATCACCAGTTCCATCACCAAAGTCGTATGACTCTCCAAGCCCAAGCATTGACGCTTCGATACGCAAATCAAACGACGAAATTAACAATTTGAACTCATTGAATATGTTGTGCCGTATTTTTCCACATATGAAACGCAGTGTTCTACAGTTGATTCTACAAGGTTGTGGAGGAAATATGGTACAGTCTATAGAACAAGTGCTAAGTAATCACTGTACTGAACAAAGTGACAGTGGCGTACCTGCACCAAACCCTCTAATGTCACCGTTTTCATCGTCTTTAGGAGGTGCCAATTTTAAATCTGCATTTTCACCGATCTCAACACTAGCAAATGCTGCTTCACTTAATGCCATGAGATACGCATGGGGTGGAATCGGTGGTCGAGGACTTGCTTTAGCAATGCCATATCCACCCATGTTACCAGGTTTAAGCGTTGGTGCTAATTATTCAAGCTTTGATGGACTATCTTCTAATGGTTCAAAACCATTTCATTATAGCATGTATCCGTGTTGCCCTACTAAGCCATTTCCTCAAACTCCAACAGACAAATCGAACTGTCTTACTGAATAGACATTAATGGTGCTGTGAATGTTTTCCGCTCACAGAATTAACTAAAGGTGCAATAACTGAATGCTCAAACTTGTGTACAGTCTGAATGATTTGAATGTTGTTTTAGCGACAGAGTAATAATAATACGTCACTATATTTGATATATTACGTCACGGTTATATGTTAATACATCACAAAGTGTGTGTCATAGTTATTTTTCCGTAGCTTCGTCACTGTTATGTTAGTCTGTAGATACTTGTTGCAAATTAAATTATTTACAAGTTTATGAATTTAATTTATAGCGGACAGACGATGAAATAGAACTCTGAGACAGTACTGGAACAAATGAAAGTCGATAATGAGGTCCTAATACTGATATGACAATGTCCAACAAAATTAAACTGAAAGAAAAACATCTATACACAAAACACGACACTGTAAAATAAATCGCGAGTAAAAAGAAACCAATGAAAATAATGGGGAGCTAAGATGCCCGGAAGAGTAAACAATCATTTTGATTATCACTCCTCATCATTAGGTCATATTCACTCGATATAGATACTGCATATGCTATGACTAGAAAGTAAGGGCATAATTCACTGAAAAACGTGATGTTTCAGATATGATTCTCAATGAGACAGCCGTCCAGGAATGTCAAAACAATTTTATATTTGCAGGTTACGTCAACAATAAACAAAGATCCACACCATAAAGCTAACTGTTAAGAGTCAAAGAATGAAACATTAGCTATTCAAAGTAACAATAATCAACTAACTAAAACAAACATTTGGTAACAAAAAAAAAACATCAAAACGACAACCACCAACTACAAGCTGCAGGTTCATATAGTTTATTGCCTAATTTAATGTTTGTGGGGCTCAGCCCCTTCCCTTATTTGAAATAGTGGTGTAACACTTCAACAATAAAACAAACCTTTAAAAAAAACAAATTTTAACCCAAAATATACAGATATTGACAAACTAAACAAGACGTACCAACCTTCAAAAAGTACTAGCTGTTCCTGACTGTCTTAATTACCGTGTAGTTTAAGTCATTTCATTTACCAAACAAAATGGATGCGTTTGAAACCAATGGGTAAATGCCTCTGCTGGTGAACCAAAAGTTCGGAAGGGTATTCACCAGCCCAGTTGTCAGACTTGTCTGACATGAAATTTAACGAATAATGTGGTACGGAATTCGGTGGAATTGTTAAAATTCTTAAGCATTGAAAATGCGGAAAGGCTTCGAAAAGTATTTGCACATAGTATTTGTCCCTACCATTAGATTTGGCTTCCTAATTCGATTTGTTTGGATTGGAATACTTCTATTACTATGTTTGGATCTTGGACATTCAATGTTTGGTTGTAAATACTATTGATGAGAGGTTACTTTTTGAAAATTTAGATACTTTTGGCCAGGGATGTATATAACAGAGGGATTGGTCACTCTTTAACAGTCTTGGTTAAATGTTGTAAATATGTAGAGAATCGAGACTTGTAAGCCCAAAAACAAAATTATTTTCAGTCAAATAGACATTT
>JARWCS010000005.1:3081336-3104118 GCA_034783895.1 Geukensia demissa
TAAAACTTGCTAAGGATGTTCTTTATGCTTTATCTTTATCATCCAGATTGAAAATTGGAAAAAAAATATTTATTTTTTCACATTTTGATGGATAATTGGACTTTTTTCATTGATTCAGGTTAAAGTTTTTTTCAAATTGGTAAAGCTTTGTCAAATACTCTAAGATATTGTGGAAAGTGGCTCAAGTGCTTCTCTAGATTGAAAATATATCCTTCAGAATAAAATTTAAAAGTTTTTCCCCCAAGTTTTACATGTTTTGACTGATAATTGGACTTCTGCTTTTTTTTCAAACTTTTGGTTAACCCTCAGGTGAAAGTTTTTTGGAATTTCAATAGCTTTGTCAAATCTTTATGGATATTTATGAATTTTACCAGGGAGTTTCTCTTGAGCATATTTATATCATACAGACTTGAATTTCGAAATTTAAAAAAAAATTAATATAGAATACTTCATATACTGGCAATGCTTAGAGCATGCGAGACACCAGGTTCCGATGGAACCGTACAAATTTTTTTTTAAATATTACACCCCAAAACCGTTTGGTATAGAAGAACAAATTCAGTCTCTAGTCATCTCATTGTATGAGAAATGTGTGCCCAATAGAAAAAGGTGCAAAGATAAAAATGTGTGCTACATCTCAGAGTATTTGCCTTTATCTTTAAACTTTTGGTCATCCTCACATTGGGCCAAATTACCAAATGACACTTTGGTGCATGAGCCAGTCTAGAATTAGAAGATATAACACAGGTTTTTCAGTGGCATAGAGCTGTGGAATAAGTATATAACATGTAACCATGTGAGGAAAACCAGGACAAGGATAGTATTTTGGAGCAATTTAAAAGATATGTTTAAATTTGGAAGGTATTTGATTATGCTGAATAATTAAGGTTTTAAAAAGAAAAAAGAAAATTGAACAACTATTTTTTGCTCTATTGATAAAACATGTGAAAATTGGACTTAAATCAATAAAATTAGGTAAAATACCCCAAACAGACCAAATCATAATCTGGCACTGTTGCACAGTATGTTCAGAGATCTTAATTGATGACACATCTCATCATACTCAAGTCAACTAAAAAATCAGTCAGCAGAGAATAGGTGATAAACAATAGAAAAAAATGTGCACCATAATATTTTTAGGCTCAATGACATTCAGGAAAACTATTTCTGATATTTCTGAATCATGCTGATAATTTTAAAAATCTTTTACATTGCAACCTTACGTTTAACTAAGGCAAGAGTTATCAAAGATACTGATCCAACCATAAAACCAGTATTATTTTTGAAGCATACTGGGCATTATGAATATAAATTCGCTGAAAAATTGGGGATATTTTTTGTTGGTTATCACTTACCCAATTTTTTGGACTACAAGACAAGCATGTTTTCTTAAAAAAAAGATGCTATTCCCAATATAAGTTTATGGGGAAAATGCAGATTACACCTGTAGTAGACAGACTTATTGTCTATATAGACTTGTAGTCAGGGATCCGGAAATTTTCCCCTTGACTGTCGGACCTTTTGATACCCGAATGATGTCCTACAAACATATCATTATTTTGTCTCCCCAAAAACATTTTTCTATTTTGGTATTCTATGCTTTATGACATCTTTGACAAAATACACACAAATCTTTTTTTCTTACCATTCTACATAGATATACAAGAAAGTGATGAAAAAAACAAATTTTTATTACATTTTTCAATGCCCGCAGTAGTTGAAAGCCAGCATTTTTTTTACCAGGAAGTATCAAATGGTGCGATTAATACGATGTGGGTCGGACTTCTTTCCCACTGTTTATGGACAAAATATTGTTACATTGCAAATTTTTATGAAAACAGTTATTTTAAAAATAATGTTTTTACATGTGACCTGTCAGACCATGTGACAATGAGCACCATACAACATTGCAACTGGTTAGACTGTAGACTTACAGGGTCACAATTATCTTTATAAAGAAAAAAATTAATCTTTGATGACCGGGTTTTTGGTTTTTTATGTGATATCATGGATATGAAGCTGCAAAACTACAATTTTTATATGTTTACACATAGCGATCAAAGGGCATGGGCGGTAAATAAACTGTTTTCCTGATCCATCAAAAGTGTTTTCGTAGATATATTCTATTTAAATGAGTAAATATTAATTTATGATTGATGAATTAATGATTTGTGAAGGGGCAATTGTCTTAGAAAATAAAATCATCTTTAAAAGAAAGGTGATCATTTTCAGTTAATGTAATCGCCCAAGCATGTCGGCTTGTAAACAATGAACATGTCAATTATGCCCGCGGGTTAAAAGGTTAATTAAAAGATTAAAGGTTTAACTGACAACTGTCTGTTGATTTCACAACATCAATTAAGCCATAAAACTTGAGTGTAAGTCATTACTATAATTGGCCCTAAATAACAAACTTAAAATTTTTTATGTCCGTTTTGATCATTTTGTTATCGGACAAAATTACCAGAATATCGGATATGTCCGGTAAATACAGAGGTTTCTGGATCCATGCTTGTAGTCCAAGGACTGCTACTGAAGATAGTCTAAAAGTCTGAAGACATATCACAGTTAAACCTTTTTTACTTATTTTGCAAAAAGCCCCAAGAATTTGCAGCTTTGTGACATCAAAGGCACAAGTTTACAGCTAGTCCAGTGTAAAATTGAGGTTTCTTGTATTTAGACTCAAAGTCACTGCAGCTACACATGATTTTAGCTAAATGGGAAAAAGACTTATAACACCTGGTCTTTAAGCCAGCATTTAAATACAAAAGACTATATAGTACACCAAACAAAATTTGCCACAACAAAAGTGAATCTGTATCAAAAATTTTACAATGAAATATATCATATTATATATCGTTGGACTTCTAATTTTTTGCCGCAGCTGAAGCTGTAGTTAAAAATTCATTTTTACTTGAAATAAAAAATGTCCCCATAGGGAGTAATGTTAATTTTTTCGACTTAGTAAATTTGCTTCATTTTTTTTATGCAATCAAACTATGGTCTTGGGTAACAAGACGTGTTGAAATTTTATTTTTTGGGGTTTTATGACAGATAAAAGATGAAATTTTAAGAATATAGTTGAATTATATTTTAGCTATAACACTGAAGCTGGATATATATCTATAAAAATATGCTATTTTGAGTTAGATTTTTTCAGTGTCAAAAATTTAACATAGAGGGGTAATGGGAAATTTTTATGTGCTTAGGAAAAGTAAACTTTTAACTGCAGGATGAGTTGCGGCAAAAAAGTAGAATTACAACGGTGTATAACATGACATACTTCATAGCTGAACTTATGATATATTTTGACTTAAGTCGTGGCAAATTTCGTTTGGTGTACATTAGTTAAATTTTCCATTAAAGAAATGTGTATCAATGTCATTTCAAAACTGTTTCTATCTAAGAAAACTTTGAACAATAATCTTGGTTGAAGACTCATGTTGACACTTTCAAATATACATGATTACATCCATGGGAAAATGCATGAAGTTTGTTCAATTGATGCTTACTGTGCACAAAATAAAAATAAAAACAGGAACAAGATTTGTTTTTTATAGAGTACAGGCTGGAAGGTACCATGATGCATTAGATTTGTTAAAAACTGCTATTAAAATAGAAGAAAAAGAGCTTGGAGCACGTCCACATAGGATGGTAGAACTGTTTGCACTGATGGCGGAAATCTATGATGAAGTAAGTAAAGTCAAACTTGCCTATGTGGTCATCTCTATTAACCAGCCACTTGATTTAAAGGTCAGCATTTTCATTCCCCATTCCATAAGATATAATCATGAATGAACTTTATTTAAGAGGTCATTTTTGCCTCTTCCCACAGGTGACCTCTTAATACAAGTTTGTAAATTGAAGTTAACACTTAATATATTTTGTAATTCTCTTTTTTCAATATTCAAAAAATTGACTTATTTCTTTATTTATAATTCCAAACCTATTGTACTTTACAACACAATTTTCATCTTTAGTGGATTTAGCACCAGATTATTCACCATTAAAGGAGATGTTCAAATATAGCCACTACCTAGATATTTTTTAATGAAATGCCTTCAAATTCTCCTCTACATTTAGTTCTGAAGCATGCAGATCCTATTAAAATTTAAGTTTCTCTTTTTTTTTTAGAAATTAAAGTTGAATGACTTTGTATCTCCAAGTCAACTTCCAGACTTAAGAAAGGTTATCCATTATCAAAAGAAGTCAATTTCAATCAGAAAAACATTACCAGGAACTTATCATAAGGTAAGTTATGTGTATCTTCTTCAGTATTTTTAAAATTGATTAAAATATGGTCATATCATTTTGTTGAAATTCACATCCTGTGTCAAGAATCGAACAACACTCTAGTCATCTTATGATTTTAGCCTTTTAACCTTAGCGGGGATCCTCAGGATTTGTCATAGAAAGAAATACTCTTCAAAATTTGAAGCAGTGATTTCATGGGGACATTAAGGTCATCTGAACATGGGAACAAAAAATGGAGTGTTGCCAGGTCTGTGTAAGCAAAGCATTAAAACAGCATCTCCAACTGGACTTTTGATTTTGGCTGTGAAGTTAGGCTCTGTGTTTGTTATGTCAATTCATGAAAATGAACTTGACCAGGATTGTGATTTTCTTTGTCTTGCCTCCAAATGAGGGATAGAATTTTGTCTCCCCTGTGACAAGTTGCTAACATGAGACAAAAGTATTATTTTCTGGTAGCGATGGATGCTGGAGTGGCATTATGGTTTTTGAAAGCTCCATATCTCTGCAACTGTTAAACCTAGTAGGACCAAATGTGTTGTGCCTTTAGTTAGTTTTTTAAAATTATATACTAATCACTTGGCATTTGTTCTTAACCAAGCATGGTTCAGTGACTTTAACACACTCAGCATCAAGTTTTCATGCTTAGAATGGTTTCTCTGTATCTAAATGTTGTAGGTCAACAATATTGGTTATGCTTACACATTAGGAGTACATAATAGGATGGCATATGTCTTCTGTCCTTGGTAAAATTTTCAGGGTCCGTGGACTTGGTCAAGTTTTCACACTTAGATCCATTTCTTAGAAACTATACATGATAGATCAACAACATTGGGTATGCATGTACATTATTAGGAATACATGTCAGGCTTGCATATGTCTTATGTGCTTTACATAACTTTCATGTTTGAGCATAGATCCATTTCTCAGAGATCAACCATATTGGTTATGCATTTACATTTTTAGGAATATATGTCAGTCTGATACATGTCTTATGTCCTTGACCTATTTTTCACAGATGAGTTACTTTGTGAATTTCTCACACGCAAGATCATTTTCAACAACTGTAATACCTACTATATTTTATTTATTGTTATATCTTTGTGTGTACTTGCTGCCACCTTTTTAACAGTCCATTGGCATACATTAAGTTTTTGTGATAAGATCATTTTCTAGAAGACACCTGATAGATCATCATCATTTGGTGTGCAGATTCAATTCATAGGTCATATTTCCTTGACCTTGTTTTCATGGATGAGTGATTTTGTAAAATTTGCAATATATTTTCACATTTAAGTCCATTTTCTCAAAAACATTTATAAAGAGACTTATTTTATGTTGTCTGTAGATAATTTCTAAAGGTACATGCATGTCTACTTATTTCATTTGACTTTGAAATCTATATGGATCAGTGACTTAGATCAGGTTTGCAGAATTAGGTTTTTTTTCAGTAAGAGCACAGGACAACATTATTTGGTCTGCCAATTTACTCATAGTTGTGCATGTCAGTCTGCCATATGTTGTGTGTCCTTGACCTAATTTTAGTGGTTGAGTGGTTTTGTAAATTTATCAACATATTATCACATTAAAGTAAATTTCTCAATAACTAAGATTTAATTTGTGAAGCACATCAGTTATTAAATTTATTGCTAGTATGACATACTTATATCACGAAAGTATTATTATAATACATGTATTTAATAAGACTAGGTGTGTCCATGTATTTATAGGGTCAAAGCAGTTTACACATTTGAAACATTTTAGTGACCATACTTGTTCATATCTCCATCTCATTGTGAAAATGAACACAAAAATAATTGAAGTATTTTATGTACTTACCCTTATTGTTTTTAACAGCCAATAAAACTTTATTTAAGATTGATCATTGATAGCTTATATTCAGCTATTTGTAAATAAGAAAGAGAGGCTTGATTTGCAACTTACACAGTCAGAAGACTGTGTAAATTTTGTGTTTGTGTATCTGTTTTTCAAATGGGTGGGTGAATGTTTGAACTTCAGCATTTTAGGACAAACAAACACATAGATCGTGAAATTCAGATATAACAAATTTAATCGATCTGTCCCAACAAAGTTTAAATGTTTAAAAACATAGTAGAACCTGTCTTGAGAGACCACCCTTTTTACATGTAAAAAGTGGCCTTTCAAGACAGGTGGTCTCCCAATTGAAGCTTAGCTGATATAGGTTATGTAGAGTTGTTACAATTTTGATTGGTCTTCCTGAATAGGTTGGTCTCTTTAGACAGGTTTAATTGTAATAAGATGATTATTTTGCAGTTCAAATTAGCAATGAGTCTGATGAAGCTTGCGTTTAATTTAGAAAGCTGGGATGCTTGTGGGGCTGGACCAGAGCTCACTGGGTCATCTGCATTAGAGGAAGGAAATAGATACATTGACAAGGCACTCAAAATATTTGAAGAGGTATGTTTTATGTTTAGTAGCAGAAAGTTGTTTGCTGGTATAAGGTCATCTGTTGAAATGTAAGCCTAGTTTTCCCTTTGAACTGATGGTCTGTATGTAGTCTGTTAATATATTGATACTTAAATCTACATTCATTGGAAAGAGCCAATTGTTTGATTGATCGTTTGGTTTGGCACCATTTTCAAAAATATCATACATGTTAATGTTCATCAGTTGCAGAGATCTCCCACTTATCAACTTCCTGAAATGAAAGATATTTCAGGAACATTTTGAGGGTTAACAGGTATGCAGTCCTTGCTGTATCTTGGTGGTCAGTTTTATTAGTTTATAAGTGAGGTAAGCCAGAATAGTGGAGTACCCTGAAGAAATAGTAACTGACAGACCTTATCAATTGAATTGTGACTATGCAGGAATGATTATTAGGTGGTTGTATACTAAACTTTTGAATCGTTTGCTGATTGTATATATTTAAGTTGGTTGTCATGACGCAACTTTGTCTAACATTGAACTCTAAAGGAATTTCATGTTTCCACTTTCATGAATGAAACCACTGAACAGATTTTTACGTAAGTTTACAGAAATCTTGAACTTAACTTTTTTATTGTTTGACAATGAGAAATTGAAAAAAAATTCCTTTCTAAAACTGCTGAACAGAATTAAACCAAGCTTGGCAAAAATGTTAGGCAGATGGTATCTACCAGATTTTTATGGGGAATGAAAATTCATCGTGGCCACAAGGGCTAATCAGGAGATTTTATTGGTCTAAATTTTGAAAATGTTCATGTCAAAAACCACCAAGATGGCTTTATGTTTCAATTAAGTTTAACATAAATAGATGTCATGATTACACACAGTTTGTCTAAGAGTTGTCACCTTTTGCCAGGTGAGCAATTACAGGCTCTATGGAGCCGCTGGTTATGCAGACTCAGAGAGTATAAGGATAGACTGTAGTAATCTCTAAAGGTCAGTTTAAATCAACAATGGTGACTTTGCCACCAAAATGAGTGCATGAAGGCAGGTACATATATGTTTGGGATAATGCAGTTACAAGATTCATGAAATATGGTGATTGTTGATAGAACTTTCCAAAACAGTGAATAAACAGAAAAACAGCTTTCAATGATTGATATGTTTTATTATTTTCATTAAAGTTAACTTCATCTATTTCTTAAATTCTTATTCAACTGGATTGTTTGTAGTTGAATGACATGGGACATTATGCAGAAGCTTTAATGACAAAAGGTGTTCTAGCAAAAAGAGGAAGTATGGAACAGCTTAAGGTATTGTATTTGTAGGAAGTTAGATATTATAAGTTTACCAGTGTACAACATGATAATATCAGTCTTATTAGGATAAACAATACACAGATTGATTGATTAATTGTTTGAATGTCAGCAAATATTTCATTCATAGACAGGATGATTTCCAAAGAATGAACCCTGCTTTGTACAAAACCGACATGTTGAGTTGAATTTTTAATGTACTAGCTTGGGAAAAACACATGTACAGTCCTAAGGAAGATGTGCCACTTTACCCAGATGCATTATTCTGACTCTTGGCTGATCGTCTGCTCTTACTTCTTAATGCTGCATGCTTAGCAGAGATTCAGCAGATTCCAATTTTAATGTCTTTGGTTTGACCCAGCAGAGGATCAAACCTATGACCGACAACCCTAATTAATGCTAAAAGCATTCTTTTTCATTGTCCTTGGCAAGCTCTCCTACATATATCAAATTCCTTCATAGTTAATTTATGCCTTGTTACAAATTATTTTTGGTGAATTTAAAATCTGTTTGAAAACTTTTTAATGGTATTTTAATTTCGATGTAGTGCATTATAATATACTGTTGTATCATAAGGAATTTGTTATGCCTAATTTTAAGTGTACATAGTCAAATAGTGACAAATAGTGAAGATTTAAATATATATGTATATAAAACAATATTTTTAATTTCTGGAATTTCCTTGAAAATAAACTCTGCAACAAATATGAGAACAAGAAATAAACAGATACAAAAATGTTGATTAAAATAACATTTGAACTTATTCAGGGAAAATATCTTCTGTAAAGTAAGAACTTGCTGTGCATTGCACACTTTCTGAGAGGCTATTGTCTTGTATTTCAATGCAGCATACAGGAAAGTAACACTGTTCCATATTATAATATACATGTGTTTTGCTGGTGAGAGCCACATTTAAATATTGAAATGATCCATTCAAATTTAAAAAAATTATGCATTTAATTCTGGAATAGCTCTTAATAAACCTAAAATAAACTTTGTAGGTTTATTTAATTGGTATTTTTAACCTCTTTCAACAGTATTACAGTTGTATCATATAGCATTCAGTTTTATAATTGATAGAAGCCAGAGTGCCTCAAGTGATCACTGACATTTGGCAGACAACTGACAAACCTTATTGCATGCATTGAGTGTTTGGAATATACACAAGTTCATTCAAATTGCTCTAAAAGACTTACCTAAACAGCCTCCTGGTCCCTGTTTCAAAAAACAATCACTATTTAGCGTGCAAGTTATTAAATTCATTTTCTGTAGCCTAACATGCACATTAATTAAGCAATCCTCTTATGAAACGGCAGCCTGGAAACAAATTTAAATGCATCTAGATGACTATTTTTAGAATGATAAAAACTTTTATTTGCCTTTTGTTGTAGTTATACAATGAAGCTATGGACTTGTGTATGCAGATGTATGGGGAATATCACATCTTAATGTCTAGACTCTATATCAACATTGGTATTGTTTATGAGGACAACCATGATTTTAAAAAAGCCTATGAATATTTCAAAAAATGGGCTCGTGTTAGTGAGGAGGTTTTAGGTCCTGATCATCCAAAGACAAGACGAGCCAGAGGAGTGCTGCGGGAAACCAGATACCAAAACATTGCTAGGAATTTGAATGAATGGGAAGGAACAGGCATCACAGACTTATCTCCAAGTGATGAAAATGTCAATGAAGCGGAAAATCCTGATTTAGGAAATTTTTATGATGATTCGTCAGAGCATCCTGATGTCAATTTAGTCGTCAGCGACTGCAATCAGAATGTTGTTTCTTTTGGAAGGATGCCAAATAATGAACAGGATGTTTGTAATAGTGAAGAGGAAGTGTCAAACGGGTATTTTGAAGGTGGCTCTTCACCGAATGAGAGTGAAAGTGATGATGAGAGTGAAAATTCGGATCATGAAAATTTATATGATGATTGTTTGGAGGAGTATGCAGAGCAGTATGCGATGGTGAACCCTATAGACGACAATTTAATGAATGCCCTCAATATTAATATAGACGATAATGATGACTTAGATGATGAAATTGTACAAATTACGTCGAGAGAAAATTATGAAAATGAAATGGAATCTGATAATAGATATGCAATTTATGGTGGTGACAGTAATAGTGGAAATGAGTCAGACGGTTGTTCTAATAATAGACAGAGGACTAATCAGCTGTAAATTTTACTCCCGTCTACATTGGTTTTTGAAAATTTTGCTGCAGAAAAGAAGATATGATAAGTTGTTGTATATGTCACTCAAGTGACAAAATTTCTAGTTTCATAGGGTCAATTTTAACTACAAATATTCTTCCTGGTTATTTATGCAAATTTTTGTTTGTGATTTCACAGAATAAATGCTATTTTTAGTGAAATAGTAAATATAAATACAATTATGGATTCAAAACAAAACTTTTCTGTATTTTGTTGCTTATTTCATGCTACCTCAATTTGTAAACAAGAGAGAATATTGTTTAATAGGATATATAATTTGAAGAGCAATAACCTGAAATTTTTACCCACAATTCATCATTTCACCATTTTTTCTACAGTATTTTTAAAGTGCTTTAAATATCATATCTGAACTTTGTATTTAAAAAATCCTGTGTGGGATGCCTCCGGAGCACTGTTGAAATTTATTTATAATTTTTATTGTTGGCTGTGTAATTGTTTTGATACTATATATATATTTGTGTAATTATGTATAAAGATAATAAGAATTTACAAACCTATACCTGAGCTTAAATGTATGAACCTTGTCAAACATCCAGGCTATTAAAATTTTTCAGGGGCAATTTCAATGATGTGGTTTGAACTGGGTTTGAACTGTTGACTACTTCCTGTTTGTCTCCACAGATGAACCACTTGAACTAATCTTGTGCAGTTTGTGATACATTTCCAGTTCAACTGATACAATAGGTATAAACCATAATGATAACTAAACTTCCCAAAATAACAAGGAAATTTGTAGAAAAATAATCTAGCTCATTATGGAGTCTATCATGTAGTCAACTGTCTACCCTTTTAAAAAACCTGATTTCTGGAATTTTAAAATTAAGATTTTGTGAGAGTTGTTTCTCTTCCTGTGAATTATTGCCAAATGAGTTATGATGAGTAGCAGAGATAGGTACCAGTAATCCCAATATGTTTTTACAAACCATTTATTTTTTACATTAACATCATGAAGTGCTTTTTTGAATGGTCTTAAATATTGTCACAAAATTTTCTACAAGTGTGTAATCTTGATCCTTCAGACATCCCCCACATCATCATGATTTCAAAATATTAAAGAGAAGATGTTAGAACAAAGAAAATTGGGTAGTTTTCAGGATCTTCTTAAAATCACTGTGTTACAGTTCCAAGTTAAAATGTTGGATAAAAATTCAAATTTATTAAGTAATGATACCATTCAGAGCTATGTCTTAATGATGTTCGCTGCTCAGGTTTAAACTAACATGGTTTGATAACGGTTAATTGTGATGGCTTGTAAGACCTAAAATTAGCAGAAAAAAATTGATGGGTTAATATACTTGTTTTTGACATTTAAAATATTTAAAAATATGGCAGGAAAAGGGCCTCCCTTTATTTTCCATAGGTTTTGTATTAGTAGGTTTAAAAATCCATGGACTACATATACTCTATGTCAAGCTTTTCAGGAGTGCGATTTTTCGGGCACAATTTAATTATAAGTGCGTTTCTGCCTTTATATTTATTTTAAATCAAAAGAAAGAATTTTCTCACATCTGGGACAATGATATCCATGGTTTTCACGGATCGAGATTTCTCTGTCTTACACCGGGGGGTGCAAGACAAGCTACACGCATTTATTCTCGCCAAATTCATTTATCCTTGATAGGTACCATAATATCATTTAAATTGTGGTTTTAATTCATTTGGGGAATTATTATAGGCCTATTAAAATTTAAAATGCTGAATTAACGTTTATTGTGGTAATTAAATTGTGTAAACACATCGATATTTTAAAAACGCAAACTTTTGCATGCGCTCATTGTCTGTGACTTTGCATAATGTAAACAATGGCGTTCAGCGAGTGTTATTTGTATTTACGATATAAAATGTGAGAAAAAGAATCAAACACCACCGAAAATACAAGACTGAAAATCTCAGAAACCCTCGGGTGTCTGAGATTTTCTGGTCTTGTACTTTAGGTGGTGTTAGATTTTATATGTCCATCCTGGTCTTGTCTATGGACCTACCTAAATTGTCATTACCATCCTAGTCTTGTATGAGGACCTACCAGAATTGCCATTGCCATCTGGTTTTGTCAGTGTACCCAACAAAATTTTATTGCACTCCTGGTCTTGTCTGTGGACCTACCAGAATATTTCATTACTATTTTGGTCTTGTCTGTGAACCTACCTCAATTGTCATTTCCATCCTGGTCTTGTCTGTAGAACTACTAGACTTGTCATAACAATCCTGGTCTTTTGTGTGGATCTACCAGAACTGTCAATAACCCCTTGTCTTGTATGTGGATCTATAAGAAGATCAAGACTTATTCATTTCTTGCCTGGACTTACAAGCTATCAAGATGGGACCTGCCAGGTCAGAGTATGTCTGTTGATCAGTCAGAACAGTCAGAGCCCTTGCCACTCTGTGTACTTTCCAGAACTGACACTACCATCCTAGTCTTGTTTGTGGACCTACAAGAACTGTCAATACCATCCAACTTTGGGTTGTGGTTCCACCAGAACTGTCAACACCTTGTCTGTGGACCTACCAGAATTGGCATTACCATCTTGGTCTTGTCTCTGGACCTACCAGACTTGTCAATAACAATCTTGTCTTGTCATTGGGCCTATCAAATTATAAAACTTATTCATATCATAACTGGACTTACAAGAAATGTCAAAATCATCCAGGTCATCATAAATGGAATGCCAAAACAATCTGAGGCTACCTTTGGATCTAACCATACTACATTATTTGCTCAATTAAGCCCGTCACATGTTGCATATACTTTCCAAGTCAGGAGTCATTTGCTGCTTGCATTGTTTTGTTGTGATTAATATACTTATCAAAATTTAGGCATTACCTGTATACTTGTTATATATTTGAGGCGATTTTATATCATTTTAACATCATTCATATTACAATTTAATGACTGAAAAGCGTCTAGTTAACAATGGATCCTGAAAAATCGTGTCAATGCCGAAAGGGAGGATAACACTCTTGGGAACAATAATGCCAAGGCACTGAGTATACTGACAGATAACACCCTAGTAAAAAATTACATTAGTATTGCATGCTAAAGCAAAATTACCGCCCATGAGTGACTGGCCTTCACACCTTTCTATGCTATAAATAAAGTTGGTGGTGAAATCTTTTTCAGATTAAAATCAGCCTGAATGTTTGCGCATTTTCATTTTTTACATACCAGACAACACTACACTAAGAACTTCAAAAACATAAATATTCATATGATATATTATACTATATTTATCATTATTACGATCTCATGTAATGTTTAGTGATGATAATTGCAAGTGTATAAATATATTTGTGTTTGCTGACATTTAAAATGAAAATGAGAAATGTCATTCTTAAAAACGTCGATTTTCCCTTAACAAAATATCACAACGAAACTGTGTGTGTAGGTATGATTAATGTTTTGAGCAAGTTGTTAAATACGAAACATATTGAACAGATATATCATGCTATGGAGTGGCAATTGCGAAAAATAGAAGTCGAGTTACGTTTTCCCGAGCCGAATTTGAGGGAAATTTAGTTTCGAGGCTTGAATTTTTTGCAAATGTTATACATAGATCATGTCGAATTTGGTAAAACGCATTAATGATCGAGGTTTTTCAAGCATTTGTGCGCCAGGTTATTTTTGGCAGATATCACGGAGCAAATATTCCGCTAGTAGTAATCAACGTTTTATTTGTGAAAATATCACTTTCCGACCAATAAAAAGCCAGCATTTTTACCTGAGATATAATTATATGATAAATTTGCGGTACCATGCTTCATTCGTCGTCGAAAGCAGTGGAATACAGAAACAAGCCGTTGGGTTTCTCCGTCATGAGGTAGAACGTTGGTTGAGCGGGGTGTATATAAACACTCAATTACCCCAAGAGTAGGCGGTGTTTAAAATCGGTTGCTTGGTTTCTCTGCCAGAGGCTGGAAGCGCTTCCAAAAGGGTGTCTGTTGGTTAGACTGGATATTTATAAATTATCCAGCAATATTTTCGAGGGATACCACACACGCTGCATGATAAAAACCAATGTTGTTGATTTTGAAAAAAAGAATAGGCCTTTGGCCCCTTCAACAGGTTAAATTCTTCGTCCCTGACCAAGCCACACTTATCCCATTGGCAGTCAACTCCACCCCAACTTTGGTTTATCTTGATATCGTTCAATCTTTGTTCCGTATACAGCAACCCTTATATACCTTCTATAAGGTAACAGGTAATCAATTTGATATTCTGACACCTCATATGAAATGCAGGTTTGATTTTTTGGTGTAATCAAATCCTCCTGTTATATAGGGAGTGGACAATTTTTGTCTCTTGAATTTGTTACTCTTGAAAATGCAAACAAAGTGATTCTTTTCACATACAGCAGATCACTGAGGTAAAAAAGGTTAAGCTGATTTTTAGTTTGATGAGCTGGTTTCTCTGGTGAGTATGAAGCGGACAAAATGTATATGATCTTCAAATGGGCATCCACTGGTGCAGCATGACTCAAAGAAGATCGGCATTTTAAGAACAACATCAGTGTCTACGATTTTTGTGTAAAATATTTTTTCTTATTTCTAACAAAGTAGTAACCCGTTCTTGGCTCGTATTTGCACGGATGGTCTTTTTAAAACAGAGGAGACAGTATAGATCGTGCATGTTTCCTGTGAAAGCGAATTCCATAAAGAAATTTTTAAACTCATTTACTACTTTTCTTATGTTATTCCTCTTTGAGGAATGCAACAAAACCTACTAGGTTTAGCGTTTTGTTGCTATTTCTAATTCAAATTGGTCAATTCGGACATTTTAAAAAAAATTTCTTACCTGATTTTGTCCTTTTTCATCTAGGCGTTTTCCCGATATACTAGAGCAAAGAGCCTAAAATGTATATTTTTACACTTGCTTGAGAGCTTTCATTAGTAAGTAAAACGGTTTTCATACAATTTATTTATATAATATTAATATTTATTTATATCATATTAATATTAATACAAAAATACGGCTGCAAATGTAGTTTTGATAGACAAGGGATATTACATCCTACGTTCTATAGAAACATAACATATAAAGCTTACAAATTTGAAGATGATCCCTTGAATCTCACCATTCCGTTAAACAAACTTATCCACAAGGGGTACAAGTTCGACGTTGTAGTCAAGAGTTTAAAACGTGTTTTTGTTGGTACAGATATTAATAAACTTATAGCATCATTACACAAAAATCAGTACATTTGGCATTCCATCCGTCTTGTCTTTCTTCACGTTTATTGACAACACAGCATTAAATCGTCAGACATAGGGCTCATTTATACTTCTGCGCGAGATCGTCGCACGACATCTCGCGACTACTGGTCGATGTCGCGCGATTTTCGCTAAGATTAAAACTAGAACAACCACGTAAAGAATAAACACTAAGCGATTTTCGCCCAACTTCACAAGACGTCTCGCGACTGTCTCGCGTCAGTTGCTCGACGATTAAATGAGCACTTACTGAATTTGATGACATCTCGTGTTGAGAGGCTTGATGTTTTATCATTAGGAATCTCACCCTGAGCTTGCTTTTAGTAACTGCGAGCATTCATTAGAGATGTATCTTCTTTTTTCATGTATTTTTGTGAAGTATATTTAT
This sequence comes from Geukensia demissa, assembly GCA_034783895.1. Classification (NCBI taxonomy): domain Eukaryota; kingdom Metazoa; phylum Mollusca; class Bivalvia; order Mytilida; family Mytilidae; genus Geukensia; species Geukensia demissa. Next base: position 3,097,142 of record JARWCS010000005.1, read on the forward strand.
TGCAATTAAGGTACTCTCTAGTCGGATTGGGTAACTTTCTGTTTGATTTTCATAGTTCGTCTGTAACTGCTTTTGTTGTCTTTGATTTTTTCCTTTGACCACTCGTTGGGGGAGGGTTGGGATCCCACTAAACTAGTTTAACCCTACCACATGTCTCATGTGCCTGTCCCGAGTCAGGAATTGTGGTTATATGTTTGTCTTTGTGTTTATTGTTCTATTAACTGTACATTTTTGATAATATTCAGGTAAGAACAGTATTATTTTACGCATACACGATTTTTTTATTTGGGGCGATTAAGAGCTTTTCACAAGGAGTGGTATTCAACCCTTGTTGAAGGCCTTGTGTAGACCTCTAGCTTTGTATATTCCTTGTATATTTTTTACGTGGTTGGAGTGAAGTCTCTCTGACATTTAACTCGTATCTTTTCATTGTCATGTTTTCTGTCGTTGTACAGTTATAAATAAAAGTAGGCCAACGATTATTTTTTTTAATTTCCGATCCGAGTTCGATGGGTTTTTTACTGCGTCCATTTTATTAAAAGCTGTCTGTGTTTATTTTTTCTGATCTTTTCGATATATTCATGGTTCGAAAATAAATTACTATTAATTTAATGAAAAATTGGCCAATTTGTCGATCAATTTGCTTTGGTTATAAATTTACTGTACTGTGTCCAGCACAAGTAAAATTCCGAAAAATCTTAAATAATTAAATGAAAACAATTCGTTGGATGTTAACATAGCCTATACTATGCTAATTGCTACATTAATGACTATTTTAACGAACAATGGCTTCAGATACTTATATCTGTAATAAATTCTAACATAGTGGCGTCGTATCAACAGGTACGTAATAACATTACTGAGAGCACCATCTCTTTTCCAATTAACCTTTGGTTCAGTTCGTACTACAACTCTGACTAAGATATTTGTTCTGTGGTCTCCAACAATGACTGTGACAGCACAGAACAAAGATAGAACACAATGCTCATTCATCAAGTACCGACATTTCTGATGACAGAAAGGAGCATTAGGTACTTGTCAGACGATTAGACAATGGTACAGAAATCCATCTTCTTATATTCCTTGCATTTCCACTACTTCAAGTGCAAACAAGTCATTAAACTTGATAATTTACGTAATTCTTGGTCTAATTATTTGATTTTTTTATTTCGCTTACTGCAACAATAACAACGACGACGACAGCAGCAGCAACAACAACAATAATAATAGTTATGATAATAATAATTTAAGCGAGGAAACAGGAGTTATTAAACGATTTAAAAATTTAACACTAGTTAATTTAAAAGTTGTTCTGAGAAAAATAGACAAACACAGCTAGTAAGTTTTGTTTTCAGTTAAAATAATGACATAAAAATTTTTACTTAATGTGAATAGATTCTTTTATTGTAGAGATCTTGCTATAATCATAATTTTAAATAATTATATCTTGATTACAAACAACAAGTCCTACATAGTGAACCAGAAAATCACATATATATCAGTACAACTTTAATGCATACAACAAATTAGTTTAAATTTGCGTATTTTTAACGTTGTACAAAATATTTTTATAAATGTTTATTTCAATAGGTGATCACTTTGATCAGTTTAGAATTTATCTTTTCTCCTTTAGTCATGGTTATCTATGCATTGATTCTGGTTGCCCCTTCTAAGTTTATAATTGGTTAGTTTTACTAAGTCTTTCTATAGTCTGAATATGATGGGTCTAAAATTCGACAGAATATACATATGCAAATTCGATATCGGCTTATTGATTGATTTCTGTTTAAATTTGTTATGTAGCGGACGTGAATAATTCAACTAACAGTTATCAAGAGTATGAACAGACGATCACAGAGGGTTGACTTCCATTGGAAAAAAATTTGCATCTGGCCAAATTCGAATGACTCGCATGGAATTTGCTACAATGAATCTTTAACGTTTCTATCTATAGTGGTTTTTGCTTGTAACTTGGGGATAATGAAATACAAAATTACCAATGTTAAAAAATATGGAAAATTTAGGTATGCTATATGTACATTTCAAGGAGTAACCTCTCATCAGTAGCATTAGAACCGAAACATAGCAAGTCAAAGATTCAAGTATAGCAAAAGAAGCACTCAAATCCAAACAAGTCGAAATGGGAAGCCAAATCTGACGGCAGGGACAACTAGTAAATGTATTACTTTTCGAGGCCTTTCCGTATTTTCAGTGTTTTAGAATTTTAGCAAATGCAGCAAATTTCTGTAAAAAATTGTTTGAGAAATTTTATATTATCAGACTAGGAAATAATGTATTATATCATCAAACTTGTCCCGCAGTGGTTTAAGAAGCACAAGAAATTTTAGTATTTTGATGACAATTTATTTTCATCGAAACAGCTGAGAGTACACTATGTTGAGTTACTTTTATTGTTAATCACACATTATTATTTTAGACTATTGGCGAAGCAAAGCAATGACTAATCTGACAATACACTTCAACTTAAAAGATGTAACAATAATGAGGTTAAGTTATATCAGTAATGATATCAGCATTGTAAACCATACGAGTCATGGGTACTGAACCAAATAAAAATCTTCTCAAAAGACACACCTACTGGAAACAATTGCATATCTGAAGTTTACATCATCAATTCATACATAAAATAACTTGAAAACAAACATACATGGGACCACATGACATTAAAAAAATGTCCTCGGTTGAAAGTGACAAGCTGATTTGTTACTGTTTGACAAAAATATGCTTCGTTACGATCGGATATTAACGATGGACACCTCAGCCGGGGTTATCTTAACTTAGGACGTATTGAAAATTTGATCAGAAAACTGCCAAAGAATAAGATTGATTTTGCTGTCCATGTTGGCCGATATGAAATTCTGGATAAATGCCACTGCAAAAACTGTAGAACCTAACTATACAGGGAACATGTCAGCTATCGCCAACCGAGACAACTCCACAAGGCCTTCAAAAATGGTGGAATACCACTCCGTGTGAAAATCTCCAAATCGCTCCAAATAAAAAACAGGGATAGGTAAAATGATACTACTCCTACCTTAATATTATCAAAAATGTACATCTAAAAAAAACAAAACAACATATAACACAAATACAAACATATGACCATGATTTCTGATTTGGGACAGGTGCATGAGACATGTACATGTGATTGGGTTAAGTTAGTTTAGTGTGATCCCAACCCCTTTCCAATAAGCCCCCCCCCCCCAGGGCGGCCGGGGTATAGAAATAAGCCGTTCGGTTTCTCCGCCTGCAATTTGAACCCCTGCTAAAGGGGTGTCCGATGTATAAATACTTTACCAGCCAGAGAGTAGCCCGGGTTAAGAAACTGGTTGCTCGGTTTCTCCGCCAGGAGGTAGAACCCCTCCTAAAGGGGCGTCCGTTGGTTGAGCGGATTGTATAATTTCTCATCCCGTCTCGGACGGAAACGTTACCGCCGTGCCCCGTTTTGGGAAAAGGCCACGCTCTTAGCACGTTATCGATCCCTTTGATAATGTGTGGTCCGTAGGTGACTAGCTGCTTAGGCTAAATTTCCCGTCCCTAACCAAACAGTCCCATTTTGGCATCCTGTGGCTATTAAATTTCCCCAGCCTAACCTCCAGCTAGCCCCTTTATGATTTATTGTTTGATAACGTGTTCTCGTCCTGAAAATGCACGAAATATTTGCCACTGGACGTTAAACAACAATCAATCAATCAATCTCCAATAAGTGACAAATAAAAGAAAACAAATACCGGTACAGACGAACCACAAAAACCAAACAGAAATTCATTCAATCCGACTTTAGAGTATACATATGGAGAAAAGAATTTATTTTGAGTTGCAATGACAGGGCAAAATATTCCTCCAAATAGTGTCATCAATAGCCCGACATATATGTTATATTTGGTAGTATTCTTCAATAACCTCTTTAAGTCTGCTAAATAAAAATGTGTTAAATGGATAAAACACATGCTATATTTATAAACATCACAAGAAGAGCTTCAATATGTATTTTCTGCAATTAAGGGTTTCTGATAGTTCTTTTGGTATTTTTGAGCAGGTTTTTGCTACTACTCTTTCTTAGCTATTGTTAATGTTATTGGTCAGGTAAACTAAAATATACATACCCCAAATTGATATGATTGATTTGCTACTTAACTTCAGCAGACATTAACTTGTCAAATGAATTAAAAATTAAATAATAAATTTATAAATATTGGACCATAGATGGTCAGAAACCAGCAGCCACGAGAAAACAATTGGTAGGAGGGTGGCCTCCTAACGACCTTTCAAATCGAGCTTGATACAAGGTTTCAACATGTAAAAACATAGGTAGTCTTTACCGTCTCCTTTGGAAGAGATGTGATTTATGCAGAACGGTTTTAGTAGAACCAACACCAGGACTAAAAACCCTAGTGCATCTTCGAAATTTTTTTGGTGGTATTTAACTATGCTTGAAGGCCGTAAAGTTTAAATTCTACTGTCATTTAGTGGGTGGCTGTCTCATGGACAATCATGCCACATCTCCTATATTTATATTAATATTGTGAGAAGAGCTCACTATCTATACACCCCGTATTACTATATAACATTTATATCTTTGCCATTTATTTATTCTTCAAAAAGAAAACCATGATAATTTGCATATCTCTATTATCTCATCGGTCACTTTGCAAATCTTATCAAATTTTCGAGTCTTTTCGGAGGAATTGTGGACCCTTAAATTAGTAAAAAAAAAAATTGCAAAAGTTGTTGAAAATTTATGTCCACTACATGCACATCTCCATTATGTAATCTAACAATCCACCAAGATTTATCAACATCCTGAATGTCCTTTTGGAGGAGTTATGGACAAAATATTTACCCATGACTTAAGTCCAAACATCCATATCTTCAGCAAAAATCATCGAAAATTAAATTCTTCACAAAATGCATATCTCCATTATGTAATCTTACAACCCATTAAATTTTATCAAAATCAAGCAAGCCGATTAGGAATAGTTGCGGACAATGGATTGCCCCATATAGGGGTGAAAAATCCAAAATCTTCAGCTAATATTGTCAAAAATTAAATTTCCCAACAAATGCAAATCTCCATTATGTAATCTAACAATCCACCAAGTTTTATCAAAATTATGAATGTTGTTTAGGAGGAGTTGCAAACTATGCATTGATTAATATAAGGGTGAAAAATGTCTTAAGTCCAAACATCCACATTTTCCTCAAAATTGGTCGAAAATTAAATTCTTAATCATATGCATATCTCCATTATGTAATCTTACAACCAACAAAGTTTTATTTAAATCTTGCAAGTGGTTTAGGAGAAGTTGCGGACAATGTATTTCGGACAGACAGAAAGACAGAGAGACAGCTTTGTCAGATCTTGATTCGAGAATTACACAGATTTGATTTTAATGACGATTTTATCATTTGATTTTTCTCGACGAGAGCTTTCAGATGTATTACAATTAATAATTGTATATTTCTTACCATTTTCAAGATAAAAGAGGCAAAATTGGGCAAAACTCCAGTTTTGCATGATATTTGAATTTCTTATTTTTCATCTGATTTTCATCTGGGTACTTATGAATTGCAACAAAAGTAATGCCAGTTTTGAGGATAATGGGGGTCAATATGATCACTGATGATTAAAATGATTACTGTGTCCAGCATAAAACTGTGTCCACACTTACCAAAAGGTTCATTTGTTCACCTTTCACATGTCAACGTGCTGCGGTCCTATCATGCTGCACATGTGAAGTTCATTTTTATCTCTATCTTTAAAGGATAAACTATGTAAATTGTCAAATAGCACAGTTTACAGAGCCCCTTTGATTATTACCACCTATGCGAGATAAACATCACACACAAAATCAAGCAAAAACTAAGTTTGTGATCAATGCACACTTCAACATATTGCCCCTGCATAGCTGTCAAGATTATAATTTATTTCACCATATTTTGCACCTTCCGAATAAAAATTCTCAAATACATGCGATTTCACCAGGAAACGACTCTGTGCATAAAGACATGTTCTTACGAAATAATAAATCTACAAAGAAAATTCCATGTCAAAACACCATTTAAATTTGTCTATGGAATTTGTATTTGCAAAACAACATATTAATGCACTTGTATTAATCATTTAATCCTCTCAAGTAAAGGTTAGATTCTGTACACACTAAGAGTTCGGCTGTTTATATAATACATGTACCAATAATTGTACATGTGAAAATTCTGTCTTAAAATGAGTTTTAGCTGTCCTGGTCCCCATTTAAGGCGTTATATTAAACAATTTTCTAAGGTCTAACCTGCACAATAATGTACTGATGTTATATGAATCTTAAGTTTGACCCAGCTAGGAGACTCCAGGAGGATCAAATTCCACTTGCTACCTTACCTGCCCTTCCCCCTAACCTTTAGTTGTTAATGCATAAACCAGAGGCTCCCAAAAGCCTGCATCATTCACCTGACAGCTACTCCTGATTGGTACTTGCCAGGCAGGAATGTTGTACATTTTTTTTTAGAGGACGATTTGTTCAGTAGTTTCACACAAAAAGATTCTAAAGTGAATTTCCCCTACTGTCTGTAAACCTCACTTCATAGAATGCCTTTTTCAAAAGTAAAAATCTCAATAAAATTTTGCAAAAAGATGTATCTTGGTGAGTCTTAACAGAAAATATTTTTTTTATTCTCTTTTCAAAGATAAATGAACACGAATCAAGAGTCTCTATTGGATTTACATTGGATAACTCTCTTGGCGGGGTTTTACAAAAAGCCCTGTAGAATATCTATAGGCAAGTAAAATATAACTTAAAATGTAACTGAAAAATTTCTTTCTCATCTCAATGCAACAAATTATACAAGCAAAGACAAAAAATTGTGAAATTCTCCACACCTAAAACAGTTTTTAAGTGCTTGGAAAGTATCTGGTGAGGGCAGTACTTTTATTTTTATATTTTATCCGATGACTCACT
>JARWCS010000005.1:3170772-3181289 GCA_034783895.1 Geukensia demissa
TTCCTTTTGGAACAAATATTCTATATCCTTTATTCCGTCAGGAACAAATCTTGTAATATTTGTTCCAGGAGAAATAAAGTTATGGAATATTTCTTCCTTTTGGAACATGTGTTATGAAGGAATGACAAAGTAACTTAGATTTATTACACTCTAATTTCCACTTAACTTTTAACCTGTAAAATAAAAAATCGTGTATATCTAATGTTTTGAAAAAATTGAAAACATAACTTAACATTTTTAATGCATTAATGCATTACACCAACAACAATTCGATCGTGTTTTGTCTTTCACATTGTAAATTATTGTTCTCAAAGTAATAACAAAGAACCGGGATTGCAATACCTATTTTTTGTCGGAAGCTCAACTGACATTGGGGACTTCCGGTCAATTTTTCAAGATCATTTGAAAATGTTTTCCTAAATCCTCTGTCTAATTATTTTTAAGCAATGGCTCAAGTACTCCAGTCTCTTCGGATAATTGGAAAGCCTTCTCAATCCTTACGATTAACTCAAAAATGGATATACCCCGGGGTAACATTCTCCCAAAGCAGAGACTTAACCTCTGTCAAACTTTTAGGCGAGACTTATAAACGGGAGTACAAGCCTTGGGATTATAAAAACAACACATACAACTTTTTTCATTCAATCTATGACCACACAACTAAGAGGCTTAATGAAAATTCCAAAATTATACTTGTCGAAGGAAATATAGGAACTGACAAGGTTGCAGTTGGTAAAAAGATTGCAGAAGAATTTGATATGTTGTTCTTACCAGATGTCCCTGATGAGGCTGTGTTTGTGGGTAACGATGGACATGATTTGAGAGATCTGAATAAATGGTTGGATAAACATGATAGGTTTTATGATTTAAAAGATTTTTACACAGCAAAAGATCCAAAAGAGGTGCTGGGATTTGGAAGGACTCAGGTGGAAATGTTTAAGAAACGTGTCTTCAACTATATTTTTGCATTACGCCATTTATTAAACACAGGTTTGTAGTTTATGTATAAGTCAGGTATAAAACAGGACCCTGAAAATTATCTTAGAAAGTACTTGTAAATGATAGGAAAATCAAGGCTGTAAAAGAAATTAAATACATCATTATAGAGATCCTGTCGTTCCTGAAATGATGAACATGTTTTATGATATGCCTGACAATTTGAGGTGTAAGCCTATTTTTGGTTATTGAGTTTTTAACCAAAGCAAGTTGATATACAATATCAATGCTTCTCAAAAAGGTTTAAATTAGATTTGTAATTTATTGGAATTTTACTTTAATATGAACATGGTAAATATATGTTGTAAACAGTTTTGAATCTTTGGAATGGATTCTTCACTATTTAATCATCCATTACCATGGCAACTTTAAACTGCAAGTAAAGAGTTCAGGATGTCAAACCCACTTTAATATTACACTCTTGGGGAAATTAATTCTCTATTGTCTTTAGAACGTTGTTTATCAAAATCGATTATTGTAGATATACTATCATTTTGAAAAGCTCAACTTGGTCCTGAATATGCATTAAGTATTTGCCATGGGACAATGTGGGATGTTGATCAAAACAAAAATATTAGATTTTTGCATGTAGTTTAATATGTAGTAGTTTACATAAACATGTATATGTACGCTGTACTATTTGAGTTTATATTGGCAGGTCAGGGTGTGGTAATAGAAAGAAGTCTGTGGAGTGATCGTTGTTTTGCAGATGCCATGGCGAAATGTGGATATTTTACAAGAGAAGGTAATCAAACGACCTTAAATATGTGACAAACTCCAAATAAAACTGAAATGTTTGAAGGATAAAACTACATTTATAAATGTAACATACAATGTACACCTGACATGCCTGATTCCATACCTTGATGATACATGTAGAAATATACTTCAATAGAACAATATACATGTACATCATTGTATATGTTCAAAAGAAATAAAAGAACAAAAAGTACATGTATCCATTATTTTTTTATTTCTGACTTGGACAAATGCTATGTTCACTTATTCTTGTACATGTGAATAATGTGTAAATTTTTTTTCTCAAAATCATACTTTTTCATGTGATCGTGTACCAAGTATATCTGCATGCACAATGACCCCTTTACATGCTTGAGTGACTTTGCTTTTCCTTTCTGGCCCATTTCCATGATGTCTGAGATAAGTCATAAACTGATGCATCAATCATTATGACATTTAATCTGAATGTTTTACAGTTTACAGATGAACGCATACACATGCATTTTCATTGTTGAATCATTATTTGGGTCATGTTTATGTTTAAAAGGTCTTGAATTAATGTAAAAAAACTCAAAACAAACATAAACATCTAAACAACATATAAAACTTACTTGTAAAAAAGCTTTGTTGCTTTGTGGTTTAAGGCAAAGTGAGAGAAAACCTAAGGGTCAGATAACAAGTTGATATATATTCATGGTAACCACGAGAACAATAACAAGATGGAAAACAACATCATACATGTACAACAAAACATATATCATACAAAAATGAATACATGTATATCATTGAGCAATGAGAATCTTCACCAAAAAAAGGGGGTGGGTTCATGTGGTCTGGAAGAATAAACAGTCCCATCCCCAGTGCAGGTACCTGAGAAGATATGAACATTTTTAAAGATGTTGTATCAAAATTGGGTACAGCCTTTCGATAGAGAAAGCAAACAGTCTGTGTAGATGTTTATCCACCACTCTACATGAAAAAATCCGTCTTCAATTGAGACAATTTCTTAATATTAAGGAGAATTTTTTTTATAAAAGTGTTATTTATTTATGTACATAAAACTTAAAGCACATACACATCTTCCTATTTTGGACCCACTAACTTGTCTCATGAAAGTAAATCCAGAAAAGATGTGGATTGTGTCTTTCTGGCATATATTAGGAATTTCCATATTCTTTTTTTTAATATTGTACAGTACACTGGATTAACATTGTACTTTTATCTTTTAGGAAAAGCATACTACAACCTTGTGTATGATAAACCTCCAAGGTTGCTATGGAAACCCCATTTGACTGTGTATATAGATGCCACTGTTAGCGAGTGCAAGGAACTGATAGCTAAACGTAATAACGTAAGTTCATCCATGAAATATAAAAGAAAATAATTTACAGTTTCATCTTCTTATTACTGATATAAGTTATTGAATGCCAATTTCCTAAAAATTGCCAACTTTGATCTCAATTCTTTCAAGATGTACATTTTAGATTATTTTTCAGACCAAGCAAAAGTGTTTTCCAATATGGATTTAAATCTTCAGTTTAATTATCCAAAACTTACAAATGCCATTGAGAGATAAGGATGCCCAAACCTCATTAAAGATTTCAACATTTGGGAAATTAGTTCCCAATTATATTTGGAAGTCCTCATCAAAATCAATTAGATAATTAATTAATGTATGTTTCATGAACTGAGTCTCTCACATTCTGGCCATTCTCTCTAAAAGCAATTACAAAATCTGAAAGTGGTTTTGAGAAAAAGATTTAACTATCTAACCGGCAACCAAGTAAGTCGGGAGTTAAAGATGTCTCAGGTGTTGTTGTTGGTCCTGTGCTCATGTGAAAATTGTTGATTTTTGTGAAAAATTAAAGTATGGACATGTCTAAATTTTTGCATTTCTGGTACCGCCAAGCTTATTTTCACTGACATTGCGTATAAATATATACCAATAGATATAAAATCTATCAAAATAGTTTTCATTTTCGAAAATTCATAAATCCTTTGTGCAAAAACATATATAATGGAAAACGTCAAAATTGTGCAAAAACATATATAATGGAAAATGTCAAAATTTTCAAATTCTCCTAATGAGTGGAGAAAAACTAGGAACATGTATAAAAAATACGAAATATACAAAAGTTACCGGAAGTTTTTGTACATTACATTTTATAAGAATAATGACGATTCCTTCAAAGGATTTTTCGAAAAGTAGTAAAAAGTGAAAGACTCAGCTCATGAAACGTACATTAGTATCTTTTTGCCCCTATTGTTCCTGTTGTAGGTTAATCCAGGAAGCACTTTGAATTTTTGAAACATTGTAAATGAGAAATGTGTTGCTGTCTGTGACACATATGATTCAAAATTCATCATATTGATTTCTGGTCCTCTGAAAGCACATCATGTACATCTTGCTTACCAAGTCTTGCACTGTGATGACTGGTTTTTTAAGCCATGTAGAAAATGATGGTTAAATTACTTAAAAAGACACAATTAAGAATAGACATGTTTTTTCTACCTTTTCTCATCTTTCTCCTCCTTATTGTGAGCATGTTCATGTGTGTGCTGATCACCAGATGATTTTATATTCTGAAAATATAGAATGCGAAATAATGAAACAAATGACTCATAACAAAATGTTACACGGTGAAGTATATTCAATTTTTTAGCCTTGCCTTCCCCTCTGAAATTGGGCCCCACTTTTATGGGTGAAGGAGGGGGGATTCCAGAAATAAATAAAGACTGCAATCTGAAACTGAGAAGCAAGACCACTTCATTTAAATTTTGAGAAGGCCATGGTGTTTTATAGGACTACATGAAGAATGCAAATATGAATGACTAGTAATAAAATAACCTCTCATTTGCAAACAACGTTTATAAGATATATTCATCCCTGCATTTGCCAAACATTTTTAATGTCAGGATGTATGAAAATCTACTCGCTGTGCTTGTTAAGACTACAATTATTAACTTAAGTTCTCAATGGAATGAAAGATTAGAAACCCAGAAGCCTGCATCACCCTCCAGCATTATTGTTATTAAATGTTACATAATAAATAGCTCATTCTATTGGATAAAAGATAGTCATATGACATGAAATATTTTTAATAATAATTTGCTTCAAATTGCAACTAACAATGAACCCTATTACTGCTCTGGTGAATAACCCCTTAAATTAAAATGTCCATGGAATAACCCCTGAATTACAACATGCACAGAATATACCTATTATTCCCCCTGGTGAATAATTCTAAAAAATAGAATTATTCAGCAAATCTTTTTTAATGTTTGTTCAGTATAACCCTCTATTAATAAGAATTCAAGATACCAGAGAGGCAGATAGAAATCGTAAAATCAGAAGACTGGCTTGACTGTCTTTCCAATAGAATAAGTCACTGTTTGGAATAGCAGCCATCTTGACAGTGTAACACCCATAGTAACAAACTCTCCAAAACTGGTAGATTTGAGATTTGTGGTAGGTGACATCTTTTTCATAGAAAATTTGCACAGTCTGAAGAAAAATTGGAAAGTTTTTTTTTTTTAAGAAATAAATTAAAAACTGCATTGCAATTGAGCAACAAGAAAAAATAATTCATGATGAAACACAAATTTTGGTTAAAATGCACTAGAATTAAAACCATGAATAAATTCAAAAAATTTGAGTTAAATTTTTATATTCCATTTGATGTGCTAACCTTTAAAATATGAAAACAATTTTGTACAAAACTTACTGATAACCATTTGATCGAATAAAAGACACTCCCATAACCCCCTTTTTAGTATGCTTTTAAATTTCAAAGTTTAAGTTTTATCAAATTGAAGAAATAAACTTATTTGGTCAAACATTGGATGACACAGTATAATTTAAACATGTGTATAGTGGTGCTGCTAGGCGACTATCAAAAATTTTTAATTAGATTTCTATAAAAAAATTTAATCAGTAATTAAAATAAGACACATTTTCTGCTTCTAAACTTGACAAATGCACACCTTTCATTGGATTTTAAAATAATTACGTACATTTCGAGGACCTTTTATATTATACAGTTTTAGATTTAATCAGATTGAAGGTGTAATTTTGTAAAGATTTTTAAATCTTGACCTTTCAAATTAAATTGGTAATGTCATTAAAATTATCTACTGGAAAAAAAAATTATAAATATTTTATAATGGGATTTCAATAGTTTTCGACTAGCCTTTATACAATAATACAACCCATTTAGTAATACAAAGATCAAAAGAAATACGCTTTCAACTGAACAACAAAAAGAAGAACTGAACATAGAAAAATTCAATAATATTCATATAAATTTATGATGCATAAATTGAAAGGGGTATAATATTGGGTTCTAATGTAATACAAAATTATTTAAAAAATTTTCAGTTTCGGCAGATACAGACTTGTTTATTGAATTTTTAATGAGAAACAATTTATCGCTTTACAAAATAATGAAAAATTCATTCAATTTTCTGATCTGATATTGTACACCCCTCTGAAATATTTAAAACCATCTGTCGAAAAGCGATATGTTCATCTGTTTAAATAACCATAAATAAGTGACAAACCGTTAGATACTGCTAATAAGGGTTATTAACTGGATATACCCGTGATAAGATATGGACCGGACATAGCGATATATCACTTAGGATTATGACGTTAAGATAACCGTTTTGAAGGAATTCAAATATTTACAATGGACAGACATGATATTCAAAGTTAGTCGCTAAGGACGGGAATAAAGCTTCATTGAAAGTGACGAATGCAATCAATTTCAATTCAATAATTCTTATTTACCAGATAAATATACCAGCTATCCTGTCATATAACTAGATTAATGTATTGATTTAAAATATGACAAACCTGCTTTTAAACAAGCAAAAAAGTTAAAATTTAGAAGTAACCATCAAGAAAGGATTTTCAAAATTAAAAACGTTATATTTATGTGTAAGCACATGGAATAAAATGTGACAAACATAAAAATCGTCTGATAATGGAAATTGCTATCTGGATCGAAATGAACAGATCAAACACTAATGGATGAACATTCAATTAATATTGTAAATCTTTGCTGTGGGTGATATTTTATTGGTATATCATTCATTAAGCATACTTAATAAATGAATCTGAATAGAAAGGGAATTTTATTTCAGATTTAGACATTAAATGGACAAATATTTATAAACTGTGCAATAAAACTTCAGCGTGTCATTATTGGTAAACCATAAAACTTCAATTACGAAAGACTTAAACACTCCATGGTTGGTGCGAGTAGATGTGAATGGACTAAGTACCATCTACCTGTTTACCTGTTCAACATACGACATCTACTTAATTTGTTTACAATTCCCTTCAAATCCGTCACTTTTACTTTTCACTCTCATTTGTCAATTGGTATTTTTTATGGTGGATTATTAGCACACTGGATCATTTAAAGGGATTTCTTTTTGTAAGAGGGACTTTAAATTTCACTTGATTGTGTTTTGATAGCATGTTAAGTTACTAAAATAAAAGGTGTGAGATTTTTTAGTGCAGCAACAAAGCTTATACGAACAGAACTACAAAATGACAAATTACGAGTACTTAGATAAAGAAACTGAGCTTATGATGCATGCAGTGCTGTACGGTGACACGATGGATGTTGTGCGAATTCTTCAAAGAAATAAGGATGTCTGTAATGATTTATGCACAAATATTAATGGTGAAGGGACTACAATTTTACACGCCATGGCACAGAGATTCCGTCCAAATGTTGTTAAAGTACTAATTGATTTTAACATAGACATTGACTGTCGAGACAGTGAAGGGAACACACCTCTATACAATGCCCTGTGTCACAATAATTTGTACGGTGCTAAAATTCTTATTGATCATGGAGCAGATGTTAATCGTACCCTGAACAGCAGAACTGGAGTTACAATTCTTCATAGAGTTGTCAAAAGTGATAAAATTCGGGCTGTTAAACTTTTGTTGGATGAAGGCGCAAACGTCAACATTACGGACAAAGCCAAAAGAACACCTCTTCATGTGGCCCTTTTAAAAAACAATACTAGAATGGCGACACTGTTGCTTGACCGTGAAGCAGACGTCAATGCTGCAGATGAGACAGGAAAAACACCACTTCATCTATCTATAATTTATCAACATCCCGAACTTACAAAACTGTTGATACAGCGGGGAGCTGATGTCTGGAGCAAGGATGAAGTTGGCATGACGCCGTTGCATTTGGCTGTTGCTGCAGGGTACACGGACATTACTAAAATGATACTCAAGAAAAGTAATGTTAGCATTAATTCAAAGGAGAAAAGGATGGGTCGTACTGCCTTGCATTTATCTTGTGCAAATAATCATTTTCCAATCGCAAAAGCTCTGTTAGAAAGTGGTGCAGATGTCAACCTCACAACAAAATTCCGCAAATCGCCTCTCCATATTGCAGCTGGTCACCAAGCACCGGAAATATGCTCTCTGCTTCTTAAGCATAATGCTAATGTCAACATGATTTCTACAAGCAATAAAACTGCCCTCCATTTTGCAGTTGAAAAAGATCAAGACCAACTCACAAAAGATCTCATTCAATTTGGTGCCAATATCAATTTACGTGATTTACATGGCGGCAGTCCCCTTCACTATGCTGCGTCATCTGGAAACAATAGGCTGGTAGGACTTCTAATTCAAGGGGGAGCAAATATAAATAGTATAAATGGTAAGAGACAAACACCTTTACATGTAGCCGTCAATGAAAACCATATCAACACGGCAATTTTCTTGATGAAGAATGGTGCAAATTTTACGTATCTCGATGAAGATGGGAAAACTGCAATGGAGTATGATAAAACTGGGCAATTACTGGCGATATCAAAATCTTAAATACGAGATTAGACTTAACATAAATTATTACTCATATATGCTTTAACCTTTTAGCTTGAACGGACAAAAGGACTCGCTAAATTTGTTTGGGTAAAAGAACCATTCATGTTGGTTTGAAAGTGCATAAAAAGACAAAAAACTCACTCAGTGAAGAGGTATGAGAAAAATTCTCTCAGTTTTCAAGCAAATCTAGTTCAAGACAGCAAGGTAAAATTTATTGAACAATTTGTTACCAGTGTACTGCCATAGCTTTGTTCTGAGATTCTCTTTTATAAATTTTGTTTTATTTATTAAATACTGTTTAAGTATCTACATCTATTCAGTGTTACCTTTTTTGACATCAGAATGTCATTTATAGCCGGGGAAATATGTTCCAACTAGATTTAACTATCATATAAAGATAATAAATTATGATAAATGTTCCCTAGAAAGGACCACAGAATTGTTTTGTATCTATCTTCTATCAGAAAATATTGAAATTTATGAGTGAACAGCTGTAATGCCTTGTGTGCCGAGTAATGGCGTAGAAATCATTCACAAAAAGTCGATTAAATTCCCAATAAAGGTATAGATAAGTACATAAATGTAACAATTCTAGAGGTTATAACAAATAATTTTCTATAAGAATCTGAGTCGGTTTTGAATAATTTCTTTAATACTGTTAAGTATTGTATCCCATAGTCTCTAATAACAAAATTTTATTCATTTCTATATTTTTAGAGCATTTGGGGGTTGTTAGGATTTTCAGTTTTAGTTTTTCTACACTGTTTGTCCTCAAATAATTTAAAAAAAAATAAAGTTAGTGTAAGGAATTTCCTGGGCACCAGAGTAGTCTCCAAGGCTCGACCCACAGACCTGACCCAGCGCAATCCACTTTCCAGTGGCAGTCAATAGCCATTGCCCTTTTGTGTCCCACCCTACCCCCACTTTTGATAATTTTGATAATTGTTGAACTTGTTCTGGTCCTGAATATGCATGAAATATTAGCCACTGGACATTTAGTGGAGGAATTTAATGGGGAATTTTAGTTTAGACTGTCCTCAAATGATTGTTCAAATCATGTTAATATATTAACGTAACATGTTAACTTTTAAACAATTATTGAGTAGATATGTGGAATTAATACATGTACAAGTCAACTGTAATATTTGCAATGTGTGTTGGTATATAATTTTTTTTTCTACAATTTCACAGTTTAATTGCAACCAAAATATTCAAGTTATAAAACAGATGTTCTAAGGTATTACTTAAGGCACTAATCCATGCAAGTTAAAATAGAATTATAGATATAATCCAGTCCAAAAATAATCTAGTACAATATTATGAAAAGTTCAAGTAGGATATTGTTCTATAATTATTTCGGATTAGGTACTGATTTTATTATTATATGTATATAGAGTTTTAATCTAGGTTTATCTTTATTATACAATGTTAGTTGAAATCAATACTAGGTAACATGCAAGAATGTACTGGAAAAATGTATACTCAATGCCAACCTGGGAGTTAAATAACTAATAGTTATAATAATATTACTCCAGATGGCAACAATCAATTGATTGAATCCAGCGACAACTATTTCATCCATATTCCGATAAGAGCTGGTGACAAGATGAACCCTGTTTTAAACTAGACTGACATCAAATGCAGGATTTTTGACATGGAAGTTTCCATGGTAACAGCTCACAGGAAGACATGTCATCTTACTCTGTTCACTACTCTGACTCTGATTGATTGATTGAATGGTGCTTAAAGTTCAGCTGCAAATATTTCATGCATGTTCAGGATGAGAGGATATTAATGATGAGTGATGATGAATGAACCCTTCTATGTACTAGACCGACAAGCTGAGCCGGATCTTTTACGTGCTAGCTCACGAAAGCAACAGTCCATAGGAAGACATGCCACTTTACCCAGACACATTATT
>JARWCS010000005.1:3228344-3249347 GCA_034783895.1 Geukensia demissa
GGTTCGCCTTCGGCTCACCTTCTAAATATTGTATCTGTCTTTTAAAAGACGATATCCGCCAAACAAAGTCAGATAACCTATATTAACTTGGAGGTCTTCAAATAAAGACGACTGTTAAAAAACCATTACTGGGGGGACTTACAGAGTTCAAATGTATATGATTAACCACTAAAAGGGACGTGCTGTACTCGAATTTGATCTTTAGGTCTAAAATTTGCCTAGTCTCTTAATATATTTTTTATGTTTTATGTTTGAAATTGCAGATATAACTTGAGATGACAATAGTTTTAGTAATTGTCAGAAGCAACGCTGTCTACGACAAATTCTAATGTAGATGGAGTAAATCTGATGAATTACGAAAAGTACATAGCTGATGGTAAGGGCATTACACAAGACCTTCAATATGATAATCTAATTTCTGCAATAAAAATTGATTAATATTGTCCCATAAAATTGAAACTGATACAATTTGACCCAATGTTAGGGAAATGTTTTATTAACGTCATAATTATAAGAATGTACAAAATAATATTATCTACGTACTCTTACATCTTTTCTGTTTTTTTGTTATCCTTATTTTACATTTCATTTAAGTCAGATATATGGGTTTTATGTTGATTCCTGGCTGATGTGCATGTACTAAGGGAAAGACCATGTAACTCTGAGGGGGCGGGGTTATAGTTTTTCAAAAAAACATTTTCTGATGCCCAACTTTATGAAAAAAAAATTCTAGACAGGCAGGTTACAAAAAATTTTCAGAAGTCAGTTTCCGCCATATAGCGTCATGTTAAATTTTGACAAAAAAATTGCGACTAGTCGCTGCGAAAGAAATATATTAAAATTTCGCGCTGTGCGGGAAAAAATTCTGTCTGAGAAAAAAACCATACCGCCCTTTAATAATAAAAGGCCGTTCCCTTATTTTTCTAACGCCTTTATCAGCTTGCTGAAAATATCCGTATCAGAAAAGCGCGTTTAGTTTTAAAATCCCTTGACATGTTATTTCAATCAACCATTTTATTGATGTTTTCAAATGATCTTTCCTCAAAAAGATTAAATTCTCATTTATTTCAAGGAAGAGAGGAAAAATTCTTTTTTGGAACTGTTTGTTTTAAT
Source organism: Geukensia demissa (assembly GCA_034783895.1). Classification (NCBI taxonomy): domain Eukaryota; kingdom Metazoa; phylum Mollusca; class Bivalvia; order Mytilida; family Mytilidae; genus Geukensia; species Geukensia demissa. The sequence continues at coordinate 3,229,458 of JARWCS010000005.1, forward strand.
TTCAGCGCGCATCATCTTGTACCAGTTTCAAGATTCAAGATTTTTAATTTTTTCAAGACCCATTGTGCATGATGCAAACGGGGATAGTGCAAACCTAAACACCGTCATGATGCAAACGGGGATGGTGCAAACACAAACACCGTCATGATGCAAACGGGGATAGTGCAAACACAAACATACAAATTTTAACGCATTGACAAATAATGAGTATATTTGTTACTACAAAGGGAGATAAATGTTACTTCAAAGGGAGGTAATTTACATTGCTGTAATTATTTTATAACTGGCAAATGTGTCTTTCAAAACTAGGATAATTTCAAAAGTGTACTTTAATCTTCGGAGTTAAATAATGCATCATATTCTACAATGTAACACTAAGCAAACATAGCTTCTGTGAATTTTATAATCAGAAATTGGCATCTTAAATAATTGTTGATATAATTACATATTATTCACTGGTATAACTGCGAACAGTTCCGTATTGACAGTTACTTAAGTATTCCTTAGTTAAGAGAGTACTTGAGATGCTTTATGAATACCCATAAGATTATGTGTAGGACAATAATAACTTTCAACCCCCACCACTAAGATTTTATCCTTAACTAAGGAAATCCTTTTGAAAATCTTAGTCAGTTGAACACTTAAGTTAAGAGTGTTTATGAATACGGGCCCTGGTCATATTCTAAATTGGAGGTTAATAATTGTTTTCTTTCATCTGATAAGTCACATCGAAAGTATATTGAAATTAGTCTCCCAGTTCGTTTCCATTACACAAGTCACAAATTCTATCATCCCTTTCCACCCCTAAAAATCCACCTTCTCAACAGGTAGCTTGTAATTCAACATCTAAAATGGCAAACGGATTAAAGGAGATTATTCGATAATTGTTTAATATATTTTAAGATTGTGTGATTTCTAAAAAAAAAAACTCTATAGATTATACTTTGGGTAACAAATTTCAATTAGCAAATCTTGTTTAAATTGATCGCATAATCTAATTTTAACATCTTTTGCTAAAGGTAATTAGTGTACAAACATTCTTGCCACTGTCATTAAGAACCTTTTTTAGCATGTGCACGCATATTGAAAAAATATTCGAAAGAATGGAACTTGTACAAAATATTATAAAGTTATGAACATTTTTTTTTCATTAATGCAACAAATAATTCTTTTCCAAAAACCTGTTATTCCTGATTTAATAAAAATAATATGAGAAAGATGCAACCTAATAAATAGAAATTGTATTTTCCGCATCAGGGTCTTATCCACTCCGACAACGTTGTTGATTTTGTTTGTAAGCTCTAGTCTCGTTCCCAGACTCTCGTCTACGAGATGTGATCTCTTCCGAATAGAGAGTCTGGATTTTTCACAGTACCAAAACTGTCGGCGTACAAAAAGCTGTCGCCGATTCGGATGTTTTCCCTTCACCATAAAAAATTCCGATAAAACCGAAAGGTCGGGGAAAGCCCTAGTCATTGTTGAAGGAAAATCAGAGTTATGTGTTTTTAATAATGTTTAAATTTTGCAAATTTCTTTATGACATGTAATTTAATATTGTAATATAGAGTTTAAATAAGGAAAATAATTTCAAACATGTTGTTTAATTTCATTTATATTGCACTTTGTGATTTTAGAGCATTTTACAATAATTCGACTGCTTCGAAATGTTTTAACTCCTTAATTTCAAAATTAAAATGAATGCAATGTGACCGAAAGAACAATCAAGGAGATTATAAATTAATATTGCTCTTTCAACAGTTATTTTTATATCACTGAAAATTATAGTATAATATATGTCTCTGATTACTATATTCACCATATCCAATGAATACACTGTAGACATTGCTCCTCTCTACCTTCACCATTATAACATTTAAGTCGAAGTTAAGGTATTTTCTTTTATGAATTGGAGGTGGAATCAATATGCATTTAGGATAAACCTGTTGTGTTTTGACCACAGCTTGCCATATCACTGAGCGCCGTCCAGTATTTTGAACTGACGTAAGGCATCAATAAATAATAAATGTTTCTTTAAGAATGATGTTTGTTCAATTTTGTTTTGTATTAACCTTTTACATTCCCTGCAGATATAAGCTCCAAAATTTCCCGAATTTGCGAATGAACATTGGAAGAAATTGCACGCACAGTCGTGACAAATTTATTAAACTTAGGTAATTTTGTATTTTGAGTGCTTCTCATCTGTTATTCAAAATGCAATATCTTTCTATATTTAGACGAGGAATTCCGATATAAATAAATGACCTTTGAACTCGAAATGGCGCCACCCGTAAAACATAATTATGTGAAGACGCACTATATTATGCGTCTGGATGATCGAGACTAGTCCCGGAATAACGATAGGAAAAGTATCGAAAGTTATGAATCGCGGACTGGTTAACAAAATTTCACGTTTATGAGACCTTAAGACTTTAAAAAAATATATATTACAACAACGCTAATGAATGTAGTCTTTTTTAGTGGATAATGGTTGTTTATGGAACAGGCTTTTAGAATAAAAAATACGATCGCGGAGGATGTCCCAAATGTAGATTGTCATTTCTGAACTGTACATCGATTTTAAATGACAAGACTGAACAACCATGTTTTGTTTTATTATTCTATGATGCCTTAGTTATTATTTCACACTTTAAAGCTTGCGGTATCAACTTTTTTGTTGGTTTTTAAAAGCTCTTACTTACGGTATTGGAAGTTAACAATGAATTGGAGACATTAAAAAAATGAAAAATAACAAAAACCATGAGCGTCGCCAACACAGGTCCGTAAATGAGCCAGAAACTAGGTATACTAAGGGTATATTTAACAAACGAAAAGAAGGTACAACTTATCATAATTAAGTTTAATTGGTACCATTTTCAATAAATGTATCATTGGCGACAACGATAATTTTAAATATTTCTCCATAAAAAAACATCATATAGAAGGCTTAGAACAGTAAAATGGTCTCAAAGTGCTGTTTTCAACAAGAACAACCCATTTTCTATAAACAAAATAAATTATAAAGTAAGATGTTTACACGATCTGTAAAAAGAAAAATTGACGGAGACATACACGATTTAGAAAATTCATTATTCCTGAGAATCACTGTTTAACAAGCATAGGTCTCTGCATCATTGTATCGTATTTACGTATTACTGATACTTTCTCGTCCTATTGTTTAACTAACTAAATAGCATGTCTGACGTACTTAAACTAAAAATAGAAAAATCTACACGTCTCCCCATGCATTTTCAACACCTTACGTCTTTTTGTTTTGAAGACTAGAATATATACTGCTTATTTACATAAAATTTTGAGACCATGAAAGTCAAATGATAGCACTTTCATAAATGAGCAAGGTTTCGATCACTAAAACACTCGTAAGTGCATGCTTTGACAATAATATCAGAAAAATTGAAATGCGAAATCATTAAAGTCAAATTTCAAAACATTTCGTATAAATCAGCTTAGATAATCTACACATTTCCTTGTATTATAATTGGTGTAACCTTATTTGTTTAAATAATTTACAATTTTGATAGCAAATTCCACTAAAAATTTCAGCCTCATAAATACTTTACACTTAATTGATGAAAGGAATTAACAGTAACCTTGTATAGGTTTTTCGTTAGTAAATGTCGGATCATTCAGTTTATGTCATTTGCAGCATAGTAAATCATATATTTATATTTATTTTTAGATAATATTTATGGTAGTTTTTATCCTGTTTAGTATCCATTTAGACATTTTTGCTCGGAATTGAAACGGTGCATACTAAAGTATAGCATTGTGTTTGCGTTATACAAGTTTGAATTTGTAAAACGTGCACAACCTGACGTGGAATCCTCAAACATGTAGTACCATCCCTTGTCCTTGTGGCCAAAGTTAGTTTTAGTATACTTGGACGGTGATATGAGAGTAATAGAAAATCTTGTTTGTCGCTGATAATCGTATTTTCCAAAGTCAAAACAGTTAAAATTTCCAGCATTAGCTGTCGAGAATGGCAACGGCTAATAGTGTAAGATTGTGTTTCTCTCCTTAAATACCAATCCCTTTTCAAAATAATACAAACGAGGTGTGTAAAACTACACGTCCCTTGTTTATAATGGGCTTGTTATTATCTGTATTTTACAAATCGTTTGAGACGGATGAAAATTACAAAAGAATTAGGGAAGTGGTAAATAATAAGTCAAAAATAAAAACAGGTAAAATATTGAAAATACTCCACTAACACTTTCAAGATGTACTTATTAACTGAATATTTCTCTTATTGACATTTTCGACGTTATACAGCAGTTTTAGACGGAAAAGTTACTTCATTCAGACATGAACATTTATTAAAAAATACATCTATTTAATATCTTTCTGACAACAAAACAGTTTGACGATTTCAGTTATGAAGACCCTTAAACGTATTTCAAATAGTGTAAAATGTTTAACTAAGTATTTCTGTGATCGCCATCGTTATTTTACATCAGCTGAAAAGCAATACATCTGTAAATATCCATGTTAAGAGTAAGATCATTTGAACAGAGTAATTCAGTCGACCAAAAGGAGGTTTAATGTTTAACCGTATGGATTTACCTCTGGTGCCAATCCTGAACTTACGACCTGCATTTACTTGTTGTAGAAGACAATCCATATGACTGTCATGTTTGGTCCCCATTGGTCAAACAGATTAAGAGCTGCAACACTAATATTAGAATTAGGATGATTCCTCTCTTAAACCGCAATCAAATTTTAATAAATAATCTTTCTATTTTTGTTGATTTTCGTGCCTCAAAATTGCTATTAGCCAACAGCGAATTTGAAACTAGGTTGGATGAATATTTCAGTCTTTTAGCTTACAATATTATTTTGTTGGATTTGCGTTCAATTTGTTTAAAATCTTTTATCTAAGTCAAAGGCGTCTAACTTTTTTTAAATTATAATTATCCTAAAGTTCATTTTTTGTTTTCATATACTTTAAAATGGTTTTTGTCATAGGCATGTGATAATTGTCTTCACAAAATTCATTCTTAAATTGCTTTATTCTTTATTATACATAGTGCATAATGCACGAAGTGCTCAATGTTAAACTTGTTGCAAATATAAAGAAGAGTATTTAATTCAAATATATCAAGTCGAATTAAAGTTATTTCATGCGCTATATAACAAAGTCGTTTTATTTATTTAAACTCATAAATATTATAAATTCAAAATTAAATTCAAATGCGCAACAAACCCATCTCATATCATAAATAAATAACTAAATTTGATTGGTAATTAACTGTAAAGTTACCTGAAATCCGCCAGTAATGACAAATTGAATTTCTTTGATGTTCTGAACACGCTTAAATGAATGGTGCAATACTATCATCAAACTAAATGTTTGTAAAATCTCAACTGCATATAACGATGGCGCCTAAAATTAATGAAGTTAGTATTGGTTAAATTCAAATTCAGTTACTCAGCAGAATAAAAACCTTACAGAGGAAAACAGCATTTAAGGCGAATGGAATCGTCACCAGAAAGGCTTAGTCCGTAAAAAGGGGGATATGGTATGATTGTCAATGAGAAAGTCATAATATACGAAAGTCCAAATAATAGCATGATTACTGTCCGACCTTCAAACATACCATAGAGCATAAAGGCCATACAAAAATAAAATGTGAAACTATTTATAAATTTATTACAATCGACAAATTATAACTTAAAATTGATTAGTTAAAAGTAGCAGTTTGCGCAGAGTTATTCAATTTTTGAAAAAAATTCTAGCCCTTTAAATTCTATAATTCATTAACTAAACGTTGCTTTACCTCCAGTGGCAATTTTTCCTGCATATTCTAGGCAAAAACATATATGTATGAAATGAGTCAATAAGCCCTCTTTTCCACTAGACCTACGCATGGACACGCTGAATAGTATTTTAACGTGCTCCTACTCCTACATGCCGCTTGCAACACATTCGCGACATGAAGGAAAATTCTTGAATCTATTTCATAAAGATGAACAGATATGTATGTCCAATCTTTGTGAGGCTGTACTCTTTATGTATGTCCAATCTTTGTGAGGCTGTACTCTATGTTTAAACAATATTTCATTTCAACGTCTTTTAAAGACTATAATACCTGAAAATTAGCTCATTTTTAAAAAGCGATACAGCATTTGAATCTTAAGTTGGGATTCACACAGTAAGATATAGACATAGAAGATGTGCCGTCCAAAATGTATAAGCTTTTAGGCCTTAACAAGTACGGAGATCTACATCTTAAGGCAAGTTGTAAAATGCGCCAAAATGAAATGTGAAGACATTCAAATGTAAAAAAATAGGCCGACTTAATTTACTAGAAAAACATAAAAACAAACATATCTACGGGTTAAAGGTTCCTAGCTTTTGACCAGCACATGATATGTGACGGGGTTAAACATGTTTGTAATCATCAACCTCCAACCCTAACCTGAGACAGTGGTGTGATAAAACGACATAAAGCAAATCACAAGATTAAGTTACAGTTTTGGATGGTCATCTAATAGACAATCATATCACATCTTCTGTTCTTTATGTATTATATTTAAATACTGAAGCTGATACTTAATACGAAGACAAATTCCAAAACAACAAGAGATACCATGTATTAGCGACCTCGAAAAAGTAGATGATACGTAGGTTTTTTAATAAAAAAAATGCGGATTGCTGTATTTTTATTCATAACTAAGCACCTAGTTAAGAAAGGGAAATTGCAACTCACCGTATATGAAATGATAGTGTTGTTGTTTATGCGTGATATAACCTCGAAGTAGATTTTGATGTTTGTTTGTAAATCTTGTTCCTCATCCTCTTACAACCATAGATAAACTGGGCACATAATTACTGGTGAACCCACTTTTGTAAAAAAAAAATGATTAACTACAAGAGTTGCTATTAAAAGGTCCAAAAACCGAATGCTCAACCTAACAGGATGGAGGCAGACTTTCAAACTTTAACGAATGCAAATAAAGCAGAGCTTGACATCTTTCAGAATGAGTCAAGCCTGTCTGATAATTTGTAAATTTGCAATTAAGGAGTTGCAGAAGCCTCTGAGCGCTTAAGCTCCAAAGGTTTTTAGATCATGTGTCGTGAGAGACTTGTCCGCCGTTTATAACAATCTGTTGTTGTCCAGCTGCTAAAGTACAGGGTCTACCAACGTTATATATATTTGTAAAATCACTACCGCAATACTTTTCGAAGCATTTCCGTGTTTTCAGTGATGTAGAACTTATGCAAATGCAGAAATTTTTTTGTAAATCATTGCTTGAAAATTTCATGTCAGACAAGTCTGAGAACTGGGCTGGTAAATACCTTCGGGGACATGGTCCATCAGCATAGGCATCGACCCATTGGTTTCAAAATACAAAATTACCATTGTTGAATAAATATGGAAAAATTTTGGGTATGTTATATGTACATTTCAAGGAGTAACCTCTCCTCAGTTGCATTAGACCCGAAAAATAGGAAGTCAAAGATCCAAACATAGCAAAAGTAGCACTCAAATCTAAACAAATCGAAATGGAAAGCCAAATCCGACGACTGGAACAACTACTAAGTGCAATACTTTTCGAAGTCTTCCGTATTTGCAGTGCCTTAGAATTTTAGCAAATGCAGCAAAAATGTCTGACAACTGGGCTTCACCAGCAATTGCATCGACCCAGGGTTTCAAAATGCAAGATTAATCATGTTGAATTAATATGGAAAATTTGGGGTATGCCATATGTACATTTCAAGGAGTAACCTCTCATCATTAGCATTCCACTCGAAACATGGTAAGTCAAAGATCTAAACATAGGTGGCTGTGATATGTACAAGGAATCGCGTTAGGGAATGTCATTATTGATGAATGGGATGATGATTGCTGTAAAAGTAGAAATTCGCGGTGTTTTAGCTAATTGTTCTTCGTCAATATGAAATTACACAAAATGACAAAATTTAACTTCATATCGCACAAAATTGGTATAAAAAGTGGGTATATAACTAGTAAGCGAAAATCGTGATTCACGAACAGGTATTAGAATACGTTCTCGCGACAATCCGAATCCATTTACAGTTTTGGAAAGATGATGTCGACACGTTTGTCATTGAGTGTTGTCATTAAAATTCCCTGTGTGTTCATTTTGAGAGTAAGATGAAGATAAGAAGCAGACGTATGTGTGTTTGTCGTGTCCTTTTTGGATATGTTGGCTAAGAAATCTCACATGGGTATTCTACACTGGACTCACTAATGTTACAATTGTAAAGTGGCAAAACATTTAAATAGAGGAATATGAAATTTAATTAGCTTCTAATATTGTACTGCAAAAGCCCTTGGAGGAAGTCTGCCTCAAATGAGTGAAGAACCAAGTTAGTGCCCATTGGAATGCCTGTCATCTCCAGGAAGACTCGTTCAGTATATTGACAGACAGAAATTTAAACATTTTTATTTCTTCTTCAGTTAATTTGTTCTTAGCGTTTTTTTGACGCTTGGTCTTGGTTCTACCGATAACAATGTATATATAGAAAACGGAGATGAAGTATGATTGTCTCTGAGGCGGCAATCCAAAACGTATAAATCACAAGCATCTACCGGAACATCCCGGTTGATTTAAAGAAGCACAATATTCAACGATCTTAAATAGTGTTTTAAAGATAACATTAATAAGTTAATTCAAGGTTACTTGCAATTCCTAATTATGTCCCCGTTCTCTTTTAGAAAATAACTGTGCATGACACCTTTCATTCTTGATATAATAACGATTCGTTTCATCTTTAAGATAATCGCAGTCGTTCGCTTGGGTATTGAAACCAAAGAAGGGTGTTCCGAGGGTATTCATCAGTCAAGACTTTTCTGCAATGTTTCCTTTCCTAACAGATATTGCTGCAAAAATAATTTGTCGGTTAAACCCCTGAAATTACGGAAAATCAAAATGTATCGCAAAAAGTAGATGTCCTTGCCACCGAATTGGCTTCCTAATTCAATTTGTTTCGAATTAGTTCTTTTTTTACCATGTTTGTGTCTAGGATTTTGTATGTTTTTGATCTTATGTTGCTGATCAGAGGTAACTCCTTGAAATACGTATCCTGCATAACATGATTCTCAATTTTTATAAAATAAAAATTGGTTAAGATGTATTTTGAAACCAATGGATTGGTACTGCTGTTAGTGAACCAGAGGTCGCCGAAGGTATTCTTCAGCCTAGTTGTAGGACTGGACCGACATCTACCACATATTGTTTTACAGAAATTGCGTACTTTTGTTAATTTTTAAACCCTGAAATTGAGGTGAGGCTTCTAGACATAAATTGCACATGGTAAATGTTCTTATCGCTGGATTTCGCTTCCAATGTCGATTTGATTGGATTTTTCTACTATGTAGGGATATCGGATTTCCTTTGTTTTTGGTTTTAATGGGTTTAACAATAAAAAAGTTTGTGGGTGAACAAGACATTGACAATGTATAGTACATGTAACTTATTTGAAAACATTATCGACTAATCCCAGTTAATATAAATATATGATAAACTTATCTAAAATTGTCTTGACATTTATATAGCAGGTGACTGTACAATCAATATTTGTTATATCTGAAATTGTTGAATCCTGACATGAGGATCTTTCAGTTTGTGCATTCTTGTAACTATGGAATGAGTTTTTGCTAAATCTTTATTTAAAATTGTCTGTGTCATCACCAAAGCACGCGGTACATGTTATTTAGGCTACAATCGAGGTAGTTGGATATACCCTGGATGTTTCGCTATATTTCCTGGGTCGAGACGAGCTGATCAAAAGTAATCAGACACAACATACTCGAGAAATAAACACATAACGCGACAGAAACTAAAAACAAATGTATAACAATACAGACCCCAACCAAAAAGCCTGTGTGAGCTCAAGTATTAGGAAAAGTAAGAATTTTCTATCTTCCAGAAATCAAAAGATAGTATCACTGTATACTGCAAAGAGACGTTCACCTAGTAAATCGTTCAGCATGTCAGATTACAATATCTCTGATTTTTTTAATCCCAGACTATCTACCTGTTTCTTTTGGAATTTTTAAATTTGAGTATCTGAGTTTTGTTATGTTAGACCTATCACATTCGTTGAGTTTGGTCAGATAATTTTCTAAACAGAACTCTTCTTTGTAACTAGAGTAGAAGGTACTGTAAAACATGATATATTCGCTATTTTGCGAGTGATGTGATTCGCGAATTTATCACTTTTCGCGAATATTTAGTACATGCAAGATGGTCATACTGGTTTTCATTGAATTCGAATACTAGAAGCTGAAATAATAATTTTATTGCAAACGAACAATGTGTTACAAATCAAACTCTATAATTTTTACATTATTAGTTCAAGTCAGCAAGTCAACGAATATCGGGCCTTTATGAAAACAGCGGAAAGTCAACATTCAACACTTAAAATAAATCCCTTCAACAGACTTGCTAGAAACTACATCACTTTCCACGCTTTAATATAAACACTATAGATATTTTGTCTATCGAATTAACAAGAACAAGTGAGAAATCGTGAAAACCGCGAATTGAAAATTTTGTAGAAAAAAATCGCGAATTTAACATTTCACAAAATATTCTCGAACATCCGATTCGGGAAATTTTCATGTCGCGAATTTATCCCGTTTCACAATACCCCTAGAGACTTTTGACTAAACCAATTTTGAATGAATTGATCATTTAACTGTCGTGAAATCAAACCTTTCAGTATAAGTCTGTCTATTGGTATTTGGTCTTCCCGTAAAAGGTTTATCAAGAGAGACACTTTGTACGTAGATGACAAAAGTCTAAATGAGTAATGTTTTGTTGTTTTTCCGACATCTATTCCATATCCTTAATTTTTATAATAATGTTTGTATGAATTTAAATACCAAAGATTGACGCATATATCTACATGGATAAACGTAGGATTATATTTGGGATATTAATTGTTGTCTTCTCTTGTAATTCTCCGAGGATACTCCTGCATGGATCTACGATTTCAAAACAGTTAGGTAATGTAGGTCTTGGATTGGTGATACTTTGCTGCTATCGGTCCTTAGAATAGATTTCGGATGTATGTCATTATAATACAGTTCTAAATATTAGAACGATGATGATATTACATGTTGGAAGCTACACCGTTAAAATTATCTAAAATTTGGACCAAATATGGGACTTACCGTACCTACTCCTTTTGAACACTATTACACAAATTTGGCCCACAATGCCATTTCCAGTTCCCCAAAAACTTACCTTGAAAGGAACTGGAATCATCAAACACTAAATAAGGTTTGTTATAAACATATGATGATATTTAAGATATACTATTTTTTTGGTAATTACAAAAAACGGTCAAAACAGTGACCATGGCGCTTGTTTTAAAAGGTTCGATTTCATAAATATTTGTTATTTCGACGAAGGAAAGAGGACAAATATCTCTCAAACCGAATATTTAATTTCTGCGAATTGGAAACTCTTTCAGGCAATAAACATCATAGATAATAGAATTTTTTTTGGTAGAAATCGGGATCGCGATTTTTGGAGATACCAAACTAAAGAGATCCACTCCGACAACCTTGCCAAGGATTATTGATATATTCGATAGTTTGCAATTGTATATACATAGCTGTTGTACACGATCATACTAAATGATACAAAAATATCTACATTTTCGAGATTTTAAATAACCTTTAGATTGATTGATTGCTGCTTAACGTTTAGTAGGCAATTTTTCAGTCATGTTCAGGGCGGAATCAAGTTTTAAAAAAAACAATAAACCAATATGTCAAACTGTGAGCAGGTAAGTAACCGATAAGGTATGGACTTGTCACTGGAAAAATTAAGGGTTGAAGGTATCAAAACACTAATTCACCTTGGAAGTTGAAACACATACAAAAATAGTGCTAAAAATACACAATATAATCCCATTCAGTAAGACGTATTTTCAAGAACAGTAAACCCATTTTAATAAGTGAAATTTTATTTGAAAGATAGATGCTTTTGGATGAATTTGAGCCCAGGTTTGATCCGTTGTAGGAGTGATTTGAGATATGCCGACATGTTCTAACAACGTGGCGCTAAAGAAGGTTTCCAGGGAGTAAAAATGCCTTTTTCTTATAGGGGGTTCGCCATGGGAGTCAGCGTTTCACTAGAATACTTTAAACCTATTATGATTTTTTGTGTGATGATAGCCATGACATGTTCAGATCTTTGTATATATGGTCTTTGCCTAGTTAAAGTTAAGATAAAACGGCTAGACGAATTTCAACATTCTCGAATTTAGTTGAAAATTTTAAAGAAATGAATTAGTGTTTTTTCTCCTGAATAGGTGCGTAAAATTTAGCCTAGTAACTGGCCGCCTATTGACTACTCTAAATGAGCTGTTATATGGGATCTTTTACGTGCTCAGAACCTGGCATTTCCTCAAATACGGGCGTCTTAAACGTCAACCCCTGACGGACTGTTAATCTATACATTCCCTACAACAAGGAACTCTACTTTAAGACAACTAGTGCCCCAGGACGGAGATACCTAGTTCTTTAACGATGACGAAGAGAATAACTCTTCGAAAACTCGCAACCGAAATAAACAATTCCAAATGACCCTTTTCGTCTCGTTTAAAAAAGAGTTTCAAATCTATTGTTCGATTTCAAGAAGCTATTGGTCTTGTTTAAAGTTAACCAAAAACAAATCCTTTGAGATTCAATAACATTACAATAGGAAGTGTCTCTACTGAATCTTTTTTTCATAAACAATCGACAACCTTGATAGCCTAACGACCAGGAAACAAAGAAAAATATTATTATTATTTTAGAAAAATTTTAAAATGTAACGCTCTAAAACATGCAAGGAAGATGAATGTAATGGAAAAGAGGTTTAAGATACCGGTAAGTTCGAGTAATCCGAATTCATAGACAGAATTTATTTTGTTAAATATAACTTTCATAAGTGAGATTTTAATATGAGACGATTTAGAAACGTATCAGAATTTCAAGAACGCCGATTAACCAGGTTATTTTATTGATGTTAAAGGACGCTGAGATTTCACATTACGGGCTAGTTGAATTTCGGTCCATTATTTTTTATAAGTTCAGCGTAAACACCCATGTGAGAGATCAAAAGTGCATAGTCCAAAGAGACAAGACAAATTTAAAACAAACTAAAAGATAAAACAAAAAAAGAAACAAAGGCTTGTACTACACGAACTCCTTTACAAAACAAAAATATGACCTGATTCCTTCTTACATTTACCTTCCACAAAATTTTAATTAAAATAACAGTTTCAGTTTTATAAAAGTTATTGGGTTTTTTATGACAAATAAGGACTACATGAGGATTGTTTCATTCTGGCATATATTCCATATTCTTTCTTTAAATACATAATATACATGTACTTCATATCATTATCTTTAATGTGCAAATGGTGCATAGCAAGCAAAATACACGACAACAAAATATATATATTTGTTTTTATAAAAGGAGGACCAGTCTATTGCACGGTTGACAAACGCATGCATTATCATAAAAAATTTTGTTTTCTTTGCTTTGTTTAATGTCTGTCTTTTCGTAAAATATGGTTAAATGGACACTTTCAAAGGTCAGCAGACACCATGGTATTTTAAAAGGTACACAAATTTCAGATGTAATTTTTTTTTTCGCTATGGTCGTTGATGAAATTTACGAGTTTAAGAAATTAAGATGTAAGACAATGAAATGACGTTGAAAAATGTTTATTCTGCGACACATGCCAGACTGTTTGACACTTAACCTCAGTCTCTCCTGGTCGAAAGGTCACATTAATGCCATCAGGTCGACTTGTAATACTTCTTGTTATTTCCCAGGTTTACTTCGTTAGATTTTTTAATTCATTGCGACATATTATGAATTAGGTACTTGTTTTAAAAAAAATGGCTCAAACTATCGGCCTTTGAAGATAGTGTTGTCCAAGTGAAGAGATTAATACACAATGTATGATGAAAGTAGTTTGATTTGAAATTTTAACGAGTAATTTTAGAGGGTAAACTGGCCCCACAAAATGAAAAGCTGGACGAACATGTGAAATGCATTTAAACAATTACAATAACAACTATAGATTCTGTGTCGAGGAGAGAATTATTTCTTATTTCGTCGTTTGTCTCAATTGAATCATTAAAGGTTAAACAAAAATTATTTATTTCATTTGTTCGAGTCTTGAAAAAAATGGAATCCAACACTTTGATCTTTTTATTCAAATGCAGGCGAGAGAAAAAAAAATGTCTACATTTATTTTCACTTAGATTTGATTCACGATGATTTCATGATTTACATGTGCACTTTCGCAATGTTGAAAACATTACAACCCACTCGGGCAAAACCTAATGATATACCCAAAAGCTTCATTAAAACAGACACGAACGCATGAACCAGTGCAATACCTGCTATTATAGATTTGTTACAGCAAAATAGTTCAAAATAAAACCTTGCAATACTTGTCGACTAAAATTAATGAATACTAAATCATTTGATACACCATTATAGACTGATTTCACATATCCAAAACGCTCTTGCTCTGAAAGTATACCTAATCTCAGAGAGAACTTAAAAAAACAGTGTTTGTACAAAAAATATCTATCTTATTTATACAAAGGCAGGTAACTACGATTTCACTATTATGTAAAGAAGACGTATATTATTCATTTTCTTGTGATAAAATGTCAAGCTTTTCTCAACATCTGCCGAACTATCCTTCCATGCAGTTTGACATTTGATACAAATCTATATTGGTTTCGTAAAAGTCAGACTTTTAATCATTAAAATAACAAATAAAGAGATGTAAAGAAAATGTGTAACAAGCGTTCAGATGATACAAATATCAATAATCAATAGATGCATGGGAAATGTGCAGTTTTCTTTTCAATTACGACCTAGATAAATTTTAAACACTGGGCACCGGAGTGGTCTCAAGGGCTTGACCCACAGAGCTGATCCAGCGGGATCCCCAGGTTCCTGGTAGGGGAGCCCTCTCGTTCTCGGCTGCCAGGTTATATTATATATGGAAAGCCTGGTCGTGGACCATAGTGGGTAACGTGTGTGGATAATTCCACGCTCCATGTACGTAAAAACCCTTTTGCAGACTTCGAAAAAGAGAAGGCTAATGCTCCTACAAAAGGCTAAGTTTTTCGTCCCTACTTATTACTCCTATTTTCTACTGGCAGTCAAAAGCTTTGCCTTGTTGTGTCCTACTCCATTCCCACTTTCGGTAACTTTGATATTTGTTAATTGTTTTTTCCTGCATATGCATAAAATATTTGCCGCTGGGTGTAAAACAATCGAACTTTAAAAACTGGACCGCGTTTGATAGCACATGAATTGTCTTTGTTGAATTTACTGAAACATAAAAACATACAAATCTAAAACCTATCAATGTTAAGAAACACAAAACGTGACATTTGTCTCCCTTGTGTCTCATTTTCGATTCTTTGACCATTAATTTTGATAAAGTCAAACACATAATTTTTAACAGTTCCTGTTCATATCTTATTTAATTTTTTTTAATGAAATGGGTTTTATAATTATCAAAACTTTATTGTCTTTAATTTGACACAGAAGACAACAGTCGTTAAGCCACTCTTTATGAAAAGTTGCTTATTTCTATTATTCCATGTCGTTTGTGCAAAGAAAATGTCAATTAATAAGAACATCCGACATTTTTCGAAATTTGATTGGTTCTTCAACGGTCACATGGTACATTTGTACATAGAAATTTCTTTAAATGTAAAAATACTGTTAGAAATTACTTAATTTTGTCGAATTTGATATAGATCAAACTAAAAACCTAAGAACCAAACATGAACATTAATGATCTGTCAAGTACAAATGTCATTTTATATTTGAACATGACATTTAAAAAATTTTGATTTTTTTTTATTTTCAGAAAATTGTACATTCTTGATGCAATAGTCTGTCCTGATGTTTTGTCGAAATGTTGACAATTATATAAGTGATGAATTATTTAAAGACAGTTATTACAAAAACTTTTTGCTTTGTCAGAAAATCTAAAAACTTTTTAGTTTGTCACAAAAATCTAAAATTTGGGAAAAATATGGGCTGAACGTACAAAAGTCCTTTCAAATTTTGGATAAAATAAAAAAAATGGATCTTTTGGTAGATTCTTGCATATGTAATAATTTATGTTTTAAATCCGTTGAAAAAAGAAAAATTTTACATTTTTGGAGTTTAAAAAAATCTGAATTTTTAAAACCTTGGAATTGTAAAATAAAACATCACAACACTCTGCAAATGTAAAATTCACGTCGATACGATGATTCTCAGAGTAGTTGTATCAAGCTAAAATTAGGTATTCAGACGAACGTTAACAATGCAAATATTGCATTTATGTTGGCATGAAGTATATAATAATTATATTATGTTATTTTACAGTGTTGCATACAATACGGAAAAATATTGTACGAGTCAGCATTGTATTGAAAACCGTATTGGACGAGACGCCAAAGGCGTCGAGTTCAATACGGTTTTCAATACAATACTGACGAGTACAATATTTTTCGTATTGTATGCAACACTGTAAAATAATCTATTTATTATACAGTAACTCGAATAATTCAAGCCCTCTCCGACTCCGATTTTGGAGTGATCGGAGTGAGCGGAATATAACGACTGGATTATTCGGGTTAATTATACAGTTCAATTTTACACAGACAACATTAGTTATCTCCCCTTTTTGAAACGTACAATACGAAAAAATATGGGTTTATCGGGACGTCAAATACGGAATTTTATAACTTCCGGTTGTACAATACGAAAATATATTGGTAGGTCACATGTCATAAACAGCTCTTTCTCATTGGATTAAAATTACAGCTGTATAATAAAATAAATATAATACTGCATATATTTCGGCACGAAATATATAATAATAAGATTAATATCCTACCTCTAACGTTAACATTGTTACACATAAAAATGAGTTCGAAGATAACTAAGAGGCATATAAAAATCCTTATCTGAAGACACAAGATAAGCAAAAGACACAAACCTATTTCAACATATAAGCTCCATTAAAAGAGGTCGAACTCAGGTTGGCGGAACAGTACGATATCTCCTGCTACACTTGTGGTACCGTTCGTGTAATTCGTATAAGAAGTTTGTGGCTAGTCACAATCAGTGATAGTCGCTATGGTATATTAACAGATTTGCGATCGCGATAGTGGGATGATATCCGATTTTATTTATGAAATTGTTTTTACATATCGATCAATTAAGTTATGATGACGACCGAAATTTTTTTGAAATGATGAATATAGTGTTTCAACCAGAGATCCTTGGTAAGATAAATTGTCAGCATCAACCGTCTATTTATAAAATCATGACAGGAAGTACAAGCACTGGAGTATCATATCAACTGAGAGATACAGACTTCCTATGAAAGTGGAGTAAATGTGTTACTACACATGATAGCTTATTTATAATGTAAAAATCAAAATCATCCCTCTTGTTGTTATGCTTTGTTTTTCCTTAACAATCTTATGGTAATTAAAGGTATAAAGAAACCTCTCAGTTTCTGAAGTACCCTTGATGTCATGGGCTAGATTCGATCAACACTGTTATATTTTTTTAAATAAAATTTAGTGAAATTATATCTTCTATATAGCGAAATGTGCAAATAAAAATCGGACCAACTTTCTGTCTTTTCCGGCTCAAAAACCCCTGTATAAGTATCTGAATTAATGCTATTCGTTTGCAATTTAGATAATTCTTTGTTACTTGATTTCTTCTCTAATGTACATTACCTGAATATCCGTTTTCGCAAGTATGCGCAATACAACTTATGTATTTCCAGTCATCACCCTTCATCTTTAAATTTGATGCATTATTTCCCCTTTATTCGGTCTTTTCTTATCTCTGGATTTGTAAGAGTTGTCTCCCTTATGGTACGGTATAAAGGTGAAATTTATTTTTATTTTTTATTTTTAAAATTTTATTTCAGCTGCAGACTTTATGAAAAAATCAAAATTTCTATTTCCAATGTGCATCAGACTTACTTTTTTCTGTTGGTAGATATTATGGATTTTGCGAAAAACAGCAATATTTAAGATTTCCTTATGTTACAGCTATATTGGGACACCGTCCCTCATGGACAATAACTCCTACAAAAACATACAAATTACGGATGCATCCCGGGTAACGATAATCGGAAATAGTTTCTTAAAACGTTTTGTCATCAAATAGCAGTAATAAATTAACATGCAGTCATTGTTGATTTCATATTTTGTGTGGAACAGCTGCGAAGCTGACAAGACAAAAAAGTTTTCTACTTCTATAAACACATAGATTTTATTTTTGAAATGATCACATGACTTATATGTGTATACTTTGTACTTAAATGAATTAGTTAAAAATCTAAGTAAGCAATTGGTTGCCGTCATTCCGGCAATAATTCAATATGCTTTATTTTTTATACTTTATGGAAATTGCAACAAATATTGAAAACAAAACTTTCGGTTGGAACTTATATAACTATCTAATTATTGATCCAAAAGCTAAATCCAATTAAGCCCACAATGTATTTCTTGTGTATTTAGTTACAGTTTTTGAAGTATAAAACTTGACAAAAACATTTTTGTACAAAACGATAACTAGTATATCATTCATAATTTTTTTGCCACCTCGTTACAAACTGTAAACCAAGCGGCAACTCAAACGTTCTTGTTCTTCAAGAATACTCCGCCATAGACATATTTTGTGTGGATTTGCATTGTAACTTTGAAAAATCACGCCGGAACACCCCTTTATCATAGTATTGTGGGATGCCTAATTTGTAACAAAAATATTTCTTACTAGTATTTGCTCAAAGAAAGACAACTACGATATAGCTAAAAATGAGAGAAGAAATTTTGCTTTCTGTCTCAACATATATGCTGAACCGTATCGTGAAAGTCAAAACTTAAAAATCTCAGTATGTAAAAATTAAAGATATGAAGTAAATATAAAGCAAACACCCAGATGGTATATATAATATCAATCAATCAATAAAATGTGAATATATCTTTTCAACATTAACTTGCAAAATTTTTAATGTTAAAAATGTAAGAAATATTCGATTTCTCTTGGTTGAAGTTAATATTTAGTTAATATATTTAACGTTTTACTACTATATATTATATGTTATCTGACTTTGTTTGGCTGATATCGTCTCTTAAACGATAGATGCAATATAAGAAGGTGACCCAAAGGCTAAGCTTTTATATATATTATCTGTCGTTTTAAGACGATTGACGAAGTCGGAGTACATTCCCGACATAGAAATAGGTCGATCGGTTTCTCCGCCTGTAGGTAGATATCCGACCACCCTTTGCAAAGGTTGTGCCGGATGAAATAATAGGCTTTAGATATCTCCGTTCTAGATGCACCAGTTATATATAAGGGCATTGTTGGTTGTGGGAGGATGGCACAAATTCACAATCCGTCTGGAGGGAGAAACCCCGTGTTTAGAAAATGCCACGTTCTTAGCACGATAAAGATCCCTTCCCGGTCCCCTGCTGACAGTCCAGTCTATATATTGATTTATTGTTTGATAACTTGTTCCCGTCCTGAATATATATAGATTATTAAATGGCTTATATCAGCCCATGGCCATGATATCAGCCCGAGAGCTTTAGCTCGAGGGCTGATATCGGCAAAGGGCTGATATAGTATGCGATACGAAAAAAGCCATTTTATAAACTGTTTATCATATGCTTCATCTGCTTCATTTAGAAAAGAAAATATGGCAATATAATTTGTATTATCAGTGCACTTTGATGTCAATGACATACAAGTATAACATCATTGAAATATAAACTGACAATACAGTTACTAAGTAGAAAACGCCGGAGAACTCTGAACTAATTTGTCATGAAACAATTT
>JARWCS010000005.1:3285454-3299436 GCA_034783895.1 Geukensia demissa
TACCAAGTTTGGTTCCATTTGGCCCAGTGGTTTCAGAGGAGAAGATTAAAATGTGAAAAGTTTACGGACGACGGACGCCAAGTGATGACAAAAGCTCACATGGCCTTTGGCCAGGTGAGCTAAAAATGTAAAAAGTTTTATTAGTAAACGATGTAACATCGGACAGCAAATATAATATTACGAGATTAAGGCACCCCCCAATCGTCACGTAAATAATGGAAGAGTTACTTAAAAAGTACATCAAACCATGCTACACTGAAATCTCTCTACCTTTTACATATTTTCAATCGGAAATATTTGCTCGCCTTTATATCCTACCCAAACAGTTGAATAAATTTCATTAAAAGTATCGTTAGTTCTCAAACTTCAATTAAAAATTCGTTTATGGAAGTACTTAGAAAAACTTTTAAAAAAACTTTATGATCTGCATGAAGTAAACTTTAATACGAAAGATCATGATTCAAAGATTTACGTACATTGTTGAATCTGAAAGTAAATAAGCAAAATTTGTTATCCCTTCTGTATTAATACTAACAAAAAGACTTGGCTGTATGTATATTGAAATTTCTAGTTTGAACATTTCTTTGATGTTTCATATCAAAATGTCTTCTATCATTTAAAGATTTTTTTCTCATCTGAAACCCCCTTCTTTAAGGTTTCGTTTATAGTTTTCGCACACTTTCAGATGATGGCTTTATCAATGAGAGCTGTAGAAAATCATTCTTCGAGATTTCCTTATTTTTAAAATCGTTTCTTTTCTTTTATCAAATTTTCTTCTGTTTTTATCAGCAACGTTGGTCATTAAGTATTTTGCATCCACTGGATAATATCCACTCAGGTGGACCAGAATTTCAGAAAGTATTTTACAGCTTAGTCGTCAGACCTGTCTGACATGAAGCATATCACATACTTTCACATACTAAGAATATATATATATTTAAATTCTACACTCCGGGAAATAAGGAAGCTTCATTCCGTGAATTGCACATGGTAGAAAAAGAAGTCGACGATACCATAGGGACAAAAGAACTCTTCCATTGGAAGTTGTATAATTATGGCAAATTTTGTGTCTACTTTATGTACATTTCTAGGAGTAACCTCTCAGTAGTATTGGGACGGACACAAAGGAAGTCAAAGATCCGAACATAGCAAAAAAAACAACCACTCAAAGCCAAACAAATGGAAATAAGAATCCGACGTCAGGGACAATATTTTTCGAATACTTTTCCGTAAATTAAGTGCTTTAGGGACATAATCCACCAGCAGAGGCATCGACCCAGTGGTTTCAAAATACAAAATGACCCATGTTGATTAAATATGAAAAATGTTTGTGTTATAACTTAAGAATAAAATACACGAACCAAAGTAATACCCGGAAGTCTTATTTGCAAGAACAATATAATACAAGTAGAAAGGGTGCTTTTATCAAAATCTCAATACAGAGAACACAATGAGTTAAACCAACAGCCACAAATTAGAGGTTATACGAAGAAATAACTTCACTATGACACTTATAATCGTTTGCTTAATTAAATGTTATGAAAACGAGCTGAAATCAAATAGGTGGTGTTCACACATGTGTCAAATAAATTATTGTCAAACATCAAATTTTTAAATTAGACGATTGTAAACAGCCGTTTCAGCATGTGTCCCTGCGTAAGTATAAAAGTGACAACCATTAGTATATAAATAGTAATTCAGTTTGTTTTTTCATTGCTTACCGTTACCGTTACCAGCGAAAGTATTAAACAATGCAGCCCATGCACTATGTTGAGCTGGCGTGATAAGCTACTGATGTAACATAACTGTCGCAAAAGGGGGTGTTGTTAAGACTGAATTTGGCCAAAATTTTCATACGAATACTGGATCAATGGTAAATGCTATTTTTTCCATAAGACTTCATAAAAAGTAATAATGACGCACCGGATTTTACATTTTTGTTTTTAAAACTACGATTTTTAACCAGCTTTCGTCCTAATAATACAGAGAATATATTGTGTTCAGTCTTCAGATTTGTAAACAGTACCGACCAGGCGAAAATATATAAAAGCTTTCGCTGGCATAGTAATAGGGGCGTTAAGGCGCGTTTTTGACCCAAAATATGAAGGTATTTTATTTTTCTGAAATATATCACAAAATACTTTTATCAATTTTATGCACCTTACGACCATTTCGTTGATTGACAAATTGTCAGTAGTACTCCAAGTCAAAAATTTGGAAATACGGTTAAAAATACAATGACAGTCAATAAAGGGCAACCATCAGAACCAAAACAATCTAAATAAACTAAGCTAAGGGTTACGTTGGTATCAGAAGGAAAAGCCTTAGACATTTATGAAAATTTTGAACGGAAAAATTAAATGCATTTATGTAATGATACATACCAGGATAAAAATTCTGGCTACTGAGAATGTCCTCAGGGGCTAACAGTTTGTGATTTAATAATTATGGAAATTATTAACTATTTGATGTAAAAGACTTGCAGTATGATGTCAATGACGTTACCTATGGAGCCTCTTAAACAAAAATACTGAAAAAATGTAAGGTTTCTAGTGATATTTAACCATATTTCCTACAAGAAAACATAGCGCACATTCCAAAACATTTTAATATAATTTGTAAGATGTCAAATTCAATGTTTTCAGAAAATATGAAGTTGTTTCTTGTGTGTGCACATATTTTTTCAACTTCAAATATGGTTTACAACAGTGAAAATGAGCACAAGTGAGACATTTTAGGTGACAATTTTGTACATGAAGTGTGCAAGTGTCGGGGGGAAAGGTAATTAAAATGGTTGCTTCTACTTCAACAATTTCACTAAGTAAACTGAAATCAATAATTAAAATTTGGCAGATATTTGGACCAAAAGGGCTTTAATGCTCCACAGCCACTGTTGACAGCCCAGCTGTCAAATGGCTGAACATTTTTAAATACAAGCTAGCTACCGTTGACTCTTCGCCAGCAATTGTTGTGTGACTTGATTCATATTGATTATGAAGAAAAAAAGGAAAGGACTGAAAAAACAAACTATGATTATTACTTGATTTCATTCATGATTTACTTCACGGGCCAAAAAGTGTCCTAATTGTACCCTGCCCTTATGATTTTTTAATACTAATTCAATTCTTTATTAACCTTAAACAATACAGTTTATCGGTATATTATAAGTTGTGACATGACATTTTCAAACGTCAGAAATTATTGTTACAGCAACAGCAGTTCATAAATCATACAATAATGTTTCTTATTTTAAATGCATTAAATAAATATTTCCCTAATTTAAAAAGCTCTTTAGTATTTTCAACAGATAATAGTTGTACAAGTTTAAAAGCTGAGGGTCTAGACCAATAATATTTTTAATAAATTGTTTACGTATATCTAAATATCTAGAACACTGTAAAATGAAATGAAATTCATCTTCTATAACATTTAAGTCACACATGATACAGTTTCTATTATTACGATTAAGACCATGGTATCGTCCAGTTTCAATACAGAGATTATGAGAAGATAGACGGATTCTAGTAATACATTTACGAAATATACTAGGAATGCCCTTTTGTAAATAAAACTGCAATTCTACATTAGAAACTACAAACTTATATAATCTACATTTTGATGACGTATTTAAGGTACCATCAAGTTCTTGTTTAGCTTGATCTAAAATTCGCTGCTTTATTTCACAAAGCAAAAAATTATTAACCTTCAACACATACTGGTTATCCCAAAGGTCATTCATACCTAAATTATATAACAATTTTTTAATATATGTTGCCCAATTATCATAGTTTGTGCAATTTACAACCAACTCTCTATAACAAGACTGTATAATACAATTGTCACTCGTTAAAATTTTTAACCAAAATTTAAGCATTCTAAAATATCGCTCATAACATAATGGGTATCTACCAAGTTCATAATACACCATAACATTAGAAGTTTGCCTTTTTACTCCCAATACCATTTTACAATAATCTAAGTGAACCTTTTCGACCTGAGGTGCTTTATGTACACCCCAAATCTCAGCACCATACATTAAGATACTATTAACATATGTGTCAAAAAGACTAAGCATAGTATACATGTTTAAAAATAAAGATGAAGTATTTTTTCTAATGCTAAACATAGCTTTTCTACCTTGGTCTGCACAATGTTTTTGTGTAATGAAAAATTTACAATTAAAATGTAAAAGTACACCCAAATAACAAAACTGATCAACAATATCCAAAGTATTACCTTCATACACCTATTTTTTATCTACATTTACTGTTCCACCTCTTCTGAACACAACTATTTTAGTTTTCTTTGTGTTTACAGACAATCCCCATTTTTCAGTATAAGTTGACAAAGTATTTAGCATATTTTGTAGACCTTCAATAGTTTCAGAAAATAAAATCATATCGTCTGCATACATAAGTAAAAATAATGCAATACCTTGGAATTCAAGAGGAATATCGTTATTATTAATAAATTCAAGCTTTTCAATTTCAATATTACATGTATTATTTATCCAACATTCAGACAAAAACACAATATCATATGTGGAAATGAACTTTTTAAATTTTACATCTTTCACTTTCTCTTCCAAACCACCATTTATATTCCACGATAAACACTTTCAATTTGTAACATTAATTTTCGACGCCTCCTATGCAGTTTGCATAACGCTTTCGGAATCGTTTCCCGCTGCACTAGTAACATCAGAATTTACGGGTTTATTTTTGGCATCACTTTTTCTCCTTTTTGCGTTTTCGATTGCTACATCTATAGAATCACCTGTATACAAAACGCCTCCTACGAACAACTTTTCCCGAATCAACACGGCCTTAACATCAGCTTCACGCGCTTTCTTCAACAATGGAATAAGTAATCTTCGCTTGTCCACCACAGACTTCGGATAATGATCAGTAATTGATATGTTTGAACCTTTAAGTTTAAAACTACTTTTTCGAACACCATCCCGCTTTAATCTTTCAACGAATTTTACAAGAATTGGTCTAATTGGTTCAATATTTATACTTTCGGGATTTTCGACCACTTGTTCTTGTTGAGCACCAAACTCTTTCTTTTTTCCTAAACGGAATGCCGATTTAATTTCGATCTCTTCCTCGATATTCAAATTGTTCTCGATAATTTGTTTTATTAGAGCCACACAGTCTTCACTTTCATTTTCCTTTATTCCGTGAAATAGCAAATTATCTCGCATCGTTTCGCTTTGGATTGATTCAATTTCAGTGTTAAGTTTTTCATTCGCTTTTACAATTTTCTGGAAATTAACTTTTGACTCGCATAATGTTTTAGTTTCAGTTTTCATTGAATCAATATCCTGACGTAACAAATCACATTCGCTTCGGAGTTTGCGCATATCCATCTCAACCTTTTTATTCAACTTTTCAATACCTCTAATACTGTCATCGTGAGCTTTTGAGATGAACGACCTCCGTTACACGTTTAGATAAAGAATCTATTTCGCTTCTCATTTCGGTCATTTTTGAATCTATACTACTCACAGTACCTTTAATATCATCGATAGAGTTCAGCTTAATTGACATGGTCTCAAACGTTGCTAATAATTCAGTTACCCATTGTGGTGAATTGTTTATATTTGGGTTTGTAGGTGTTTGACAAGGCATGTACTGCCCCCCGTATTGCAGTGGCTGTAGTGACTGCATATGTTGTGTAGGCGAAGTCATTAGAGGGGATGGCATCATAGACATAGGCATAGACATGTTTTGAAAACTATTGTTCATACTGTTTACTTGTGTTATAATTCATTGGACTGTTTACTGTAATTGCGGACAAATCAAACGCACCCTGATTTGGCTCGTCTTTGTTTTTACTCTTTGTACGTTTTTTCTTCTTTTTAGGTTGGGTCGTTCCATCCGGAGATGCCAGTAGCCCTTGGCATACCTTTAAAACAGTTTTTGGCAACCGGGAACATAATTTTCCCATCAAAATCATTAAATTATTGGAGCCGATGTAAACATCCTGCCATACAACTCAAGAGAGATAATCCTAATTAAATAGATATTTTATGATACTTACAGCTATTTTGACGATAACTATGCAGAGTATAAACCAGAGATCTCTCCAAATACGTCATTACTATTTATCCTAGAAAACTAACTTTTGATAAAGTCTATCAGGACAGGAGCAATTGTCCTTTCCTTGATTTAATTATTCAAAATTCACAAGGTAAAATTAAAACCTAAAAACACGACAAAAGAAACGATTTTTCAATTCCTACTTTATAAATTCCAAAAGAAATCAAATTAAGAGCTAGAGACAAGTAGTAACAAGTACCCATTTTCATAAAGGTATTTTCATTGCGTTAGAATTAGTTAAAAAACATAAATTCTATCATATGTATAGAAATTCCTTGCTGTACCTGCAGGAAATTGATAAAAATGGATATCACGACCAATTTGATATGAAAATTGAGTGAATTAAGCTCGTAAAGTACAAGGTGCATTCAATTTTTAAATTTTTTAGGCCAAATAAGACCTAAAGACCCTAACAGCACGTACTCCTTTAAAAATTACCCATAAAGATTTATCAGTTACTTGAATAAAACTTATCCATACAAGTTATTTTTATTACACTTTTTAAGATCTTTAAATGTTCTATGGAATCAACATTTATTCTCTCATGGACAGTCTTGCCACATCTATCTCCTATTTTCATATCTCTGCTCAATAATTTATTTGGTCATTATTTTGTTACATTTTTATCCTACGTCCTGTCGATACATTTTTATTTTTGGCATTTGTACAATGCTGTTTTCTTTCACTTCAAATGATATTGTTACACTAAATCTAGCCGGATATCTTTTGATAAATGTCTAAGCTTATAGGAACCAGGTTGGATATCAATTGTGGTTGGATTTTGTCAGAAACAGCGAGTATTTTTATGTCGATATATCATGTTGTCTCTTGTTGTATTTGTGATCGTCTACGTACTGTGCATCAACTACAAATATAAAATCTGATGCAGTTGGTTTTAACAATTTCTTTTTATGGCATTTTGTTACTCCATTTCCCCAGGTAAAGAAAGGGTTGAGCGCTCAAAAACATGTTTAATCCCACGACATATTAACTTTGTATGCTTGTCCGAAGTCAGGAACTTATAGTCCAATTGATGTCGATATTTTCTTGTTTGTGTAACCCGATGTACATTGTATACTTATTTGACAGATTTTAATTTTATTTAAATATCATCAAAATTTACTTTTTGGCCTTTTACAGCTTCCCTTTAAGTGTGGATATTTATCCATTATCCAAGGCCGTAAGACAACCTGTATATAACCCGGTATAGCTGGCTAATCCTCCGTCGAAAAAACGCCAACAATTTCATACAAATTAAGCCTTTAATTTTCCCAAAAATGAACGTGCTAAATTGTGAAAATGCAGAAAAAATCACATTTACAACAAATTTAATTAAATGTCACGTAAATAAATTTACTCCTTGAAATGTACATATAGCATTAAACAATTCACATTATTTATTCAACATTGGTAAACTTGTATTTTTGACTACTTGGTTGATGCCTCTGCTAGTGAACCAGAGATACCCGAGGGTATTCACCGGCCTAGTTGTCAGACTTTATCTGACATGAAATTTATCAAACAATGTTTACAGGAATTTGCTATTATTTGTATCAATTTAAAGCACTGAACATATGGAAAGACCTCGAAACGTGTTCCACTACGTAGTTGCCCCTTCCGTCGGAGTTGGCTTCCTGTTTTGATTTATTTTAATCTGAGTATCCTTGAATACCCTGTTTTCGTACACCTAAAATTTATTAGACTGCAGCATATATTGCTTAGGGATTCTCTACTAAATAATATAATTTTATTATTAACTTATTGTTTGCCTTTCAACGAGCACCTAATTTAAATCTCTGACCTCCCTCCCAACTCCCGTTTGTAGGTCAAGTGACGTCATACCCTTTTTTCATGCATCGTTCAAAACGAGGCCAAACCTATTGATAAATTTTGGGTTTTTTTGCAATTATTGGTATATGAAAAGAAGAGAAATTTCTACTGCAATGAAATAGATGAATGGAAAGTGATTTTATTTTTTTCTAAGTGTATATTTTTGAACTTGAAAGATAATCACACTTTTATATTTTGAACCCCATTATCTTCCACTATGTATGTAATTCAGAAATTAGATATAAAGTTAGATATTGGTATATCTTGGTCTTGTTGTATAGGTTTTAGATGAATAAACATTAAGGAAATAAATAGTTAGGATTAATTAAATATTATTACGGTCATTTCCTGTGTCACCTGTTCTTGCAGCATGGGCATATTCTAGCAGTTTTGACATAGAAATTTATCACCTTTCCTCATAACTCTTTCCTTGATTAATTGACAAAATATATTTAACAAATGTGAAGAATTGTCTAAATAAGTTCTTAAATGTATCTTCAATGGCTAGAGATACATACCTGTAATATGTGTTCATTGCTGTCAATTCTTTTGAACATTTTTGTATTAATTTCTCAAAATTTACATATTTATTAGTTTGTCTGCTTGTGTATATGCTTTTTCATGTATTTTTTAAATATTTTTTTTTTCTGTGTTACTTGTTGTTAAAAAAAAATTGAGTAATTTCCTCATCAAAATGCCCTTTACAACAATTATATGTTATTTAGAACATGGATTTGTATAAATGTAATGAACTTGCATAGGACGCCATTAAGATTAAATTGTCATAATTGGTATAAGAAACAAGGACATTTTAACTTGAAAATATCTTTGCTTAGGCTTATACACAAATAAAGCGCCTGTGTGACTTGGATCACAAAGTGTTCAAAATGGCGGTTTAAGAGGAAAATTTAAAGTGTGAAGTGATTTTATGCAAAAAACGTGGATTTTATTGATTGATTGAAACGGGATTAAGCAAAAAGGTAGAATTTAGGGCTTATTAGGTTTGGAAAAGTGTTTCACCAGCGTAAAATTCATTTTCTCTGCGTACGACTTCTGGGTTGCCGACTATGTTCGGATCCCGGACTTCCTGTATTTTAAATCTAATGCTAATGATGAAATGTCACTCGTTGAAATGTACATATAGCAAGACAGTATTCACAATATTTATTTAACATTGGTTAACTTGTTTTTTTTTTTTTGTTTTTTTTTAAACGAATATTGACGAGGAATGCTCCAGTAAAATGTAACTGGATGATTGACACAGTTATTCTTAGATAAATCCGATATTGGAAAAAAATGGTTTTATGTATAGATTAAAACATTGTATAAATCCTCTCTCCTTTATTACTGCGGAAAGCTGAGAATAAGAATTTTACAATTTTAACCAGTAATTCAGAACCGCTTCTTGTACAATGTAAATGTTTGTAATTTATACGTTTTGGGTGGCTGTCTCATAGACTATCCTCCTTTTCTATAAATAAATCTAGGGCCTATAACATGGGACTTGTTTTCTCAAATTAATTATGTTGACGTATTTTTTAAAAATACAAATTAAATGAATAAACTGATAATTTTTAAGGGACAACGAAAATTTCTTTAAAAATTGACTATCTGACTTTTAAGAATGATTTTTTTTCAAATTCAATGACATTTTAGATTATTAAAACCTCCTATAAAATGTCTATAACCAGATTCCCAATAAATAAACATAAGGAATCTATGCAATGAAAAAGACTTGAAATTTCAAACTTAAGAAAAATAAATTAAACGAAAAAGAGTAAAGCTTCGTTTCTGGAAATAATAAAGTTTATAAATAAAATTTATTTCAAAGGCAGTTATAATATCTGTAAATGAATTCAAATACAATCTGCAAATATATCAAGAATAAAGTCGTTAATATATTGAGTCTGCTTGTGTGATTGGATAGTTATTTGAGTCGTTTCCGTTGCTTGACAGCGGCAGAATAAATAACGGAAACAACGTAGACAATAGCAAATTTATTGTTAATATTACAGCAATTTACTCTAATGTTATCTGTTAATGCATATAATCGACGTTGATTCAAAAGTTAATTGGTACATTGAATATAATGTTTTAGTTCGAAATACTTTTTTCCCGAATGCGTAGGTAGTCGAAGAATTTTTAAAACTACAATAATTTCTAATTGTATAATCAAAGGTCATCAAACAGAGATTTTTTTCTGAAGGGTAAAATCATATTATAGAATAGCACACTATGGTAAACTCAAACAAAAAATATCTCAAAAACTATACTGCCCAAAACGAGTACAATATAGAAGCGGTTTCAGACAATTTTATTAAAATCCCTGTTCATCATTATGGTTTAGCTTTCGTATTTTCACCATATTAAATCCCCATATTGTTCAATTTTGTTATGTATATAAGTGCCTACTGTCAGTGAGCTGATACCTTTCTCTCAGCTCTCAAATTCAGAATTTCAAAAATTGACACCAACATTGTTCAAAACGACCTGCTTAGAAGTATACACGTCGGTGCTGTTTACGGGGTTTTCCAGTAAGATGAAATTTATGGTGTGGTAGCGAAGTCATGGCAATCGGCATTATACATCACCTACATCTAAAATGCACGATATATTCGTCGGTGGTCTTCTTCCATTCGTTGAAAAACCTCTAGGAATGCATTACATTAGAAACAAATTGTACACACTTCCACTTTCGAACCGAACTCATTATACAAAGAATGTTTACAAACCTCTTATTTTGGAACCTTATTCAAATAAAGGTAAATTAGTTTGTATAATTCTTGATATTAGTCAACATCGCAAACCTGTGACATTGCATGGAGATAAAAAAAGAGACTCGTGTCTTCCTTTCGCTTTCCTTTGCTTACAAATTGCGGTCTTTGTAATATCTCAAGTAATATCAGCCAAAAATTCACCATATTTCAAAGATCAATCTTTTTCAATTATTTCCTATACCAATACTTCACCAATTGCACTCAAGATATTCAGTTACAAACGTGTATTGAAGGATCTCAGTACTGATCGTTATGAACTAAAGGCTAAAAATCCTGACTGCACATGCCCCATTCATTTGTGGTTCTGCTGGCCATTACAGGAGATTTGAATATTTTTAGAACGAATATCTCAAAACGTTCTTTCAAAATGATCTAAATATGGTGAGATGCAGTCCATCAACTGAAAATACAACTCTTAGCTATTGATGGATTCTGTGGAGAGCTATTAAAGAAAATGGGCAAAACGAAAGAAGGGGGTGTTTTTACCCTTTCAGAATGGGCTGTCACTGTTTCTAATGAGAATTAGCAAACTTAAAGCATTCACACATAGGAAATCGACATCTATTTTCAAAAATCCAGATGTTGCCAAAACTCTCTCTATCATTCATGACAAACATTTTATCATACAATGCAGATTAGTTCCAAAGTAATACCATTATTGTCTGAAAAAAGCATTACATTTATTGCTTAATTAATGAGTTAGGTATTGAGAGCACATATTGCAGTCCAACTTAGACACACTTTTAAAAAAGAAGATAATTGATAATTATATGTCAGCTTTGCCTTCCCTTAGAATTTTCTCTAAAGATGAGGACTATATCTCAATTTATTGTATTCGATACCAATGTTACACAAATTTCCTTACAAGCAGGTTTTAATGCTAGATCTGCCAAATGTTCCGCAAAGCCGCTGTCATAATCTTTTTACTTCAATTCTAAATACAATCAAGACGAGCCGCCAGAAATACTGCGACACAAACTATGCAAGAAGTAGCATAGATAAGATGTGGATACTAAATAACACCAACGAACTGATGGACATTTTGAATTCAAGATCTCTTTCCTCTTCTCACAGCATCAAAACTTTTCCACACCCTATAAAGTAATACCACTCGCTCTTCTCTTATCAAGACTAAAAGATCTGATTCATAGTTGCTTTCTAAAAAACGGAGAAAGACGACACAAATACATCGTTGTCGGTAGAAACAAAACATTCTTTGTTCAACGGAATACACAATCAAAAAACAAATATACGATCGGCATTTCAATAGGCATTGTTTGAGGCAGATTTTCTTCAAGAGCCGTCACAGAAAGAAAAAAGAAAGTTGTGACAAATGTTTAATTTTAGCTTCCGCTATATATATATATTTATGGATAATGTTTTGGTGGGGTCCGTATTGTTCATAGTTTTTGGTTAGTTTTCAGTTTCATATGAATATGTTTGATGTTCCGTCTTGTTCGTGTTCTCGAGATTACCGTGTCTGTCGACTTTTCCGTTTTGTCATGAGCTATTATTTCATTTGTTCCAAAAGGTAACTAGAAATTCATTAAGTTTTTTATTGAATCGTCTAATTATTCCCATAGCGTGTCTGATGAAAGGTAAAACCAGAAAAGCTCTTTACAAGCAGTTACATTTGGCTTTGAATATTTATGAACGTATAAAAGATGTGGATTTTTATTTAGGGCGAATTAGAGCTTTTCACAAGGCAGGGCATTCCAACCTGGTTGAAGGCCTTGTGGAGAACTCTAGATTTGAAAATTCCCTCTTTTTTTGTTGCGGATGGATAGCAGTCTCTGATACATCTACGCATTATCTTTTTTTTTATTTGACAAATATTCCATATTTTTTTCTTTTTAATACAAGATGAAATTTAGCTTTTGGGAATTCCATTACCGTTCTTTGCTTTCGAATCATTGAAATGATTGCTTAATTATGCAAATTTGAAACAAACCTGAGGGTTCATTTAAAAAAAACCGACATTGAATGATCATGCAAGAACTTATCACTGACAGTAAAATGCGTAAATGCTTTATATGGTCATTTTCATCGCAGTCTTTCAATTGTGACAGAAGTGTCAGATAGCTTTAATCGACAGATTAGTTCCACTATCGCTTCCAGCCACAAATAATTGTTTCTGGTATTTCTGATTAATCAACCTTGTTTCACATTATCAAGTCATTTTGTGAAATTTCTTCTTCATTACACCCGGGTTCGGTGATTGTAAAATATAGTGTTATCTTTAACGTACACAATAATTGCATAAGACTTCCAATTTAGGTGTTTCACTGATATACCAATGGTTGATGAACTGAATATTATATAATTATCAAGAAATGATTTTTTTCTTTTGTGTTCCATTTGTGTACTTTTCAACAACTGCACTCATAACATTTTTTACGAAAATCACAGAGAAAAACAGCAAGATGAGAAAAGTACAAGTCAAAAATTAATACTTTTAAGAATTCATCTTATAATCTCGCAGAAAAAAATCAGTTTAATTTTTACTATTTAAAGGGTTTGAACAACAAATATCGTGGCTTAATGCTCTAAAGATTTATTTCAATCACCCCATGTTCGTGGCGTGATGCTCTAAAAATTTATTTCAATCATTCCATGTACTTTTAGTAATTTACGATGTAAACCCATTTAGATCATAAAACCCCACAAAAATAGAACGTTTAAAATACAAATTAAAGGAAGCCAATTTGTCTTCCAATTTCCAAATCGATTAAGAACAAGAAAGAATATCTGGTAACACCATTTACCAACATGTTTAGTTCCTTTCATCTTAGAATTAAGTTCGGCTAAGGTGAAAGTATAGCTTTTAAAAAATGAGACATAACACAATTCTTCCCTTCAATGTCTGAATATCAGATTGGCTTATGTGTTTGACTTTGTACAATGTATGTACGTATCTACATGATATTTAGTCTATTATCTAGATGGAAACTTATTTTATCTTTATGTAAAATTTGTCTTGTGAACATATGTATGTTTTAGGGCTGTCAAGTTGGTTACTTATTCCTTATTCCTAATTCGTTACTTATTCCTTATTCCTTATTCGTTACTTATTCCTTATTCCTAATTCGTTACTTATTCCTTATTCGTTACTTATTCCTTATTCCTTATTCCTTATTCGTTACTTATTCCTTATTCCTTATTCGTTACTTATTCCTTATTCCTTATCCGTTAATTATTCCTTATTCCTTATTCGTTACTTATTCGTTTTTTATACGATTTCCGTTATAAATGCAATCTGATATTTAAATAT
>JARWCS010000005.1:3299536-3331065 GCA_034783895.1 Geukensia demissa
ACATATTACAATTAACATTAATGTAACAGAAACAGAGTTTTGAAGAAAACATAGATGTTATTTGTAGTTAGAACTCTTTGGATGACTGTCTCTGACGTTGACCATCATTTCCCAAATAGATAGGCTGTTCCCAAATTTGCCAAAAACAATTGTACATGCTAAGTCACCGTGTTGATTACTATTACAAATTTTAACAAATATTCGCAAGGAACATAATCAGGTATGATTTGGTCTGCTGTATTGCACAGTCTCTGTGCGTGGGCTGGGTTATTGAGTTTTTGTTCTTCTGCAAAATCAATGAAAAAAACAGCAGAAATTCACACTGTAGCAGGATGTTAGTGTATTTGTGAAATAATACAGGCTGCTTTTTTGAAGGGGGGGGGGGGGGCAGTATTTACATTACACAAGACTGATTTCAATATTATGTATCTGAACTCTCCAAAAGGTGAAAGTTTCCTCAAACAGGACCAAAAATGAATAATTTATGCTGAAATAACAAATTTGTTGGTATGACAAGTAGAAATTATAGGAAATGATTACCAGGGATTCCTTAAGGCATTATTATACATGTTCAAGGTGGGGACATCTTAAAGCTTTTGACATTTATCAAGAGTATTTTTAGAACCACCTGGTAAATATAATTTAATTAATGATGTTTTTTTTTCTATATTTGTTTGTTTTTATCACATATTTAGCATTCAAAATTTATTCAGCCACAATGCATAATTGTCAAAAACATTTTATTGTGAAAATTTGGTTTTATTTCTGAGATTGAAAAGGAGCTGCTTTGGGAGATGTTTATCTTGCGCCATGAAATATGTTGACAGTAAATTTGACCCTAAGACCCCCTCTTATACAACCACTTTACCAGAGACCACCACTTTGCCCTAAGACCACTTACTGCAATGGTTGTCTAGAATTTTTTTTTTTTTGTTAACTTACATGTGCCTTTCACCAAACCTCTTTAAGACATTGTTCATCTACAGATGGAAGTTTAGATAAATGCTGGATCATGAAAACCCTCAGTATTGAATACTCAAAGAAAAATTACCACATAACCTCTACAAATTGTATTGTTATTTCTTAATAAGTAATTGGTGGAATAATTTAATAATTGTGAAGTTAGAGTATAACTTGTACAAATTTTATAGTATTTCAGCTTGCACAATTGAGTGCAGCTGATGGCATTTGTTTCTATCAGAAACATACGTGATATGTTGTTTACATCTATAGCAGTATCTTTGCTTTTATTTCAACCTTGCCATATTTACTGTGCCTGAGTCTGTCAGTGGTCAGAGCCAAACAGATGGTTTGTTTAAGGATATACAATTTTGTGGTCCTTGGTTGTCAACATTTTGCATTTTCTTCGTAGTATTTGTGTATAAACCTCTAAAAATTGTAAACTTTGCAATGATATTTTTTCATTATATCATGTAATGAAAAATTGAAGTTGTTTGTGAGTTGGTTATTTTGTTATTGTTGTTGTTGTTGAAAAGAGTAATAGAGGAATGATTTTCTAATTATTGAAAAATCTCTATGAAACTATGGTTTTTTCCTCCTTATGTAGTTGTTTATTTTATGAATTTTGTACATCTGTCTCATTTTGCACTTAGTCAGACACAATCAATTTTGAATCTGACACAAAATTCAGACATTTATCAAATATTATTATTATCTTTTTATGATAAACATTGAACTTTTTGAATATCACTGTGTTAAAAGTTTATAAGTGCAAATTCAGTGAGTAATTCACTCAATTCAAAATTTGCATAAAAGATGTATGGCTTTGGGGGAAACATCAATCTTATTGTCTGGGAATTTTGGTCTACATGCATGTATTTGATGAGGAAATATAAGGTTTATCAAAATGTATGTAACTTTATAGAAGAACTAAGGTTTCAATTTGAAACTATTTTATGCATGGTAAATTTCTTTGCTTTGTTATTAATAGCTATTTCTATTTGTTTTTATTTGGTATACTACATGTACTAATACTTGGAAATGACTTTCAAAATTCAATGTCACAGTATTTGATCAAGGTTAAAGATTTTACCTGTAATTTGTTTGTACTTGTGTAATGTATGTATTAGAGAGTCTAATACTATCCTCTGGGCAGGTTAAAAGGTGTCCTTTTTAACAACCTGCTTTTATGGTTATCAGCTTTTCTAAAAGAAACAGCTGTCCATGTTGTAATATTTAATTGGAGGGGAGAAAAGGTTGAAAAAATGGGGAGGATTATTAGATTGAAATTATTTAGAGATAGTAGGTTGACTTGGTTGACAAAGAAAAAGCATTATTCATATAGCTTACATAGAAAATAATAAAACACATTGCATTTTGGGTAGCTACAACTTCTTTTATTGGCATTGATTTCTTTTATTGGCACTGGTAACTAAACAAGATTTAAAATTTCCCATACTTTTAGATACATTTGAATCAAGTTTTGCAAACATTTTAGTTTTTTAGTAGAAGTGAAGAGCTAAAATACAAATATTTACTCTGATAGCTTGCAACATTTTCTATTGTAAAAGCAAATTTGGAAGGAGACATTCAACTTAAACCTAAGAACACACTAAAACCTGCTATGACGTCTGTTTCTATATCAGAATAGAAATATGATGATCATGCCTATAGTCTTGCATGTGACAGACACAGTCATGGCAGAATTATTGAACTTGACCTCTTTGTTTGGACATACAGCAATATGTATGGTCATGTAACATAAGGGTGATAGTATGGACTCATAATTAAAGGTGAAGACATAATGTCACAAATTACCATAAAAAAAGAAAAGGTCAGGCATGTGTCATAAAGCATTATTACTTCAAGATTGCTAATATTAATTAGAATCTACTTGTCATGAACCCATTCATTGGTTTTCATTTCTGATGTTGCATGAATAACAGACATGAAAGTATTGAAAAAATTATTTATTTCAGTAAACAAATGTTAAATCAATACAATATTGTGTCATATCTCGACACTCGGTGCTCAAGCACGTTGGATCTTAGTTATGTTATGAAATAGGCATCAACTTGCACTTCATGACCGTTTAGGAAAAGAATGTGAGATATGAATTAAAGGCTCATACAATAGATAAGTCCCAAATTAGATCAGCAATGAATGCTATTAGAGTTCTGTGCAGGAAATGTACTCAACATACTGAAATAGGGAGGAAGTTCAATTCACTCACTTCAGTTTGAATTGACATTCACCTTAAGGCTACCAGCAGTGCTCTAATTTAAAGTTAAGGATGTTCAAAACTTATTTAGCCAATTTTTTTTGGGTCTTTTACACAACTTTAAAGCCTTAAATTTGAACAGATGAAGAAAAGCTGCAGAGGACAATATATAGGAGTCATAGAAAATACTAATCATCGTATCAAGTTAAACCATCCACCATCCAACACACTTCCACAGAGACAATTAAACATGTCTCTTGTGTTGTGTGGTGGTCAAAAAAACTTCCTGTGCTTGAGTTGTTTACTGTTGTTTATTTTTTGTGTACTGGAATGTATGTTGGAAAGATACAGTTTACATCATCCTGACATTGTTTGTAAAATTCCCTGATTGTTATTTTTATATTTGGCTTATTGGTTTTCATAACGTCATGAACTGTATATTTCATTCGGTCCATGAATGTAACTTGAAATTCATACTTTTGGCTCATCTTCCTTTTTTTGGGACCCCTTCTGATAAAGGTATTTCCATTAAAGCATTTTACATGCAGTTTTGATCTTTGAACGTTTGTTAAAAAGGGTCATGTCATTCTGGCATATATTCCTTATTCTTTCTTTCAACATTATAATGAATTTTCTAATGATAAAATATGGGTATAAAGAATTTGCTATTAATCAGAAAAAAATTTGAAGATACCAAGGAGGCAAAGAGAAATGGTTAAGTAATAAGAAAGACAAGACCATGGCTTACAATATAAAATGAAAGACAGACATAGTAGGCACTACACTTTAATAAAAACTAAAGCTAAAGTAGCATGAACGCTACTAAAACTAGGGTGAGTTCAGGTGCATGGGAAGGGTAAGCAACTCCTGCTCCACTAGTGGCGGTAGATAAGGTTGTAAACACCACAGTATTGTTATCATTCATACATTATGTGGTGGAAGGATCTGTTTACAAATCAATGTAATGGAGTACTAAAAATAGGGAGGATATGTCATTCTACCATACATCTAATTAGAAAATAATCCTTAATTTAATTAGTTTAGAAAAACAACATCCACTTCATTCCTTACAAAATCTTCCTTTGGGATTTAGGTGAAATATTATGGTTGGAATAGGAAATTTTATATGTTTTGTGGTTATTGCCCTAACAACTTGTTGATTTGTCAACGGAAATGTAATGTTATCTTAATTTATGTTTCTGATCCTAATATAGTTCTTAATGATCATTGATCTACCTTGAATATTGTCAACAGTATCTACCTACATCCTACAACTGTAATCTTATATACATGTGACATCAGACCTTGGATAGTTTGTTTCCCTTCTTTTTTTTGTTGGTTTATTGACCTCACAATTAAGTTTGGGTAGTAGGTGGTTTACACCAGTAGTAGTTGTTATTTAACCGGGTTATTTGACAAAAGTATTTACATTTATTTTATTATTGGATGATAAGCAGTGCCCTTTTAGGTTGTTGTAGGACATTAGGTCCATTTGACTTTTCACCTCTTTTTTATTGTCCGAGTTAAACTTTGATATTTTGTGACCAGGCTTTTTAGTTGCGTATTTTCTGTATCATATTATTGATTGATAAAGATTGACCTTTTACATTTACAAACATTAGGTGCATTTGACATTCCACCTCATTATTCGTCTTTTCTTACCCAAAACTAATCCAGTTAAAAAGTTCATAGTCATGTCAACAATTAAATTTTATCTAGGTACCTATCCTCTCGTGAACTGAACTTAAAACTTTTGACATTGAATTCTATATAAATAAAAAGAAATAGAAAAGTAATAAAGCAATGATATTTTTGTGGTTTTATTTTGATATATCTCCAGTATTGTTTCTTCAAAGGGACAGCCAAAATAGAATAAATGTATGTGAGAAACTATATCAAACATAAATCCTGTAACAAAAAGGGGTACAGTAGGTACAGTTAGTCCCATATTTGGTCCATATTTTTGATTTTTTGACACAACAATAACTGGTTGTGAAAAGGCTGTTTAATAACTGTCTTTAAATGTTTTATTTCTATAAAAAAAGCAAATTTTTGGAGGTGTTTTGTTAAAAATACTGGTAGATATGAGCACACCAAAACTTCAGGATACTTTACAACTGAACATTGGTACTTGATAGATCTTTTATTGAGCAAGTTTGGGTCTGATGTTTTGGTGCAATTTTTATCAAAATTAACAAAGTTTGATCAAATTTTGTAGCAAATTAAATAATTTCTTAGTATTTTTACATTTAAGGCAATTTCTTTGTGCCATGAAATGTTGTAGAACCAATTAAACTAAAAATAACTATTGTTTTTTTTTTCTTTTTATAGATTTTAACTATACAAACAATATAGAAAAAAAGAATGTGGCTCAATGCTTATCCTTTAAGATGAAGATTTGCCATTATATGTCTACAAATATTTTAGATTACCTGGAAAAATATATAAAAAAAAGTTGTTAAAGGTGCTTTTAATGTGCAAATTTCAAGGATATAATAAAAGTGCAAATATCTTGCACTAAACATCACTTAAAGTTTGCAGCTGTTGTTAGTACCAATGTTTGTCTTTTTTTTTCTTTGCTGTTTGGGGTTTTAAAATAAAAAATAATTTAAAGTGTAAAGAATCACATGAGATCAGCTTTAAAGGATGGACATTTTTCCGTGGAAAACTTCACCATATAAAGAAATCAATCAAGTGGAATGAAATAAACAAACTAACAAGTTCGTGTCTTTCGGGGTAACCCTTTCTTGATGTAAAGAATTTATGTTTATATGTAATGTTACACTTGAATCGGAAAATAGGGAGATTTTTCATTTAAGTGTTAAATTGGTGGGCGTAACTTCAATGGAATGAAATCCTTTTAATGGAATAAAACTAGATTTTATGTATATTTATTTCATTTATAACTTATCCTGACTGGATTAAACTGGAGTAAATATTTTTTCTCACCTTTTAAATTCCAATCGAATTAAAGAACCTTAGTACTGATATTTATGAATGACACTTCTATCAGCTGATTACTGTGTCCTATTACCTGGACACTGTTATGATATTACTTCTACATATACGAAATCGTTGACTGTAACATTGATTTGATAAAGTATACTTGTACATAGTACAATACATGTAAAGATGATATTTAACGTGCATTGACGTACCCACGTCTAGATTTATTCTCATAAACTGACATAACAAGTACATTTGGTTTTTCCGGGACTGCAGAGAAAACTCATATTTTGTGGATATAGATTGAACATTTTTTACACTTATACGAGAAAAAGATCACTGGAAGAATTCATGCCTGTGAAGAAGATTAATTCAAAAAAAATTATTCGATGTCTTCGAAGGCTTATCATGAAACAGATAATGTATGTATATTTTCATTTCTTTATTTTCTCCAATGTGACTTGGCAAAGATGACTTTTTTTTGTGAAAAAATTAAATGTTAATAGAATTAAGGTTAAATTTTGAAAATATATCAGATGAATTTCAGGATGGAAGTTGTGCAAAATTATTTTAATTTAATTGGATGGGAGTTTAAACATGACATTGCTTAATTTTAAACCCTGCAAGACAGCAATAAAAGTGCTGTTCCAATGCTTGGAATATACTTGTATATATGAGATTTTTGTGTCATGAATATTTACACTTATTGACACTTATTTTAAGGGGTGATACACTTTTTGAATTGTTTTAGAAATAGACCCAAAACTGTTCCACAAATGGATCTTGTTATTGGGGATAAGATGTTGAAAATTTGATACCTTGAAATTTCATGTGTAATGAAAGATGGTTTGCGGTGAAGATATCATTTCCCAATTACAGCTCAAGGAATATTATAATTGTCCTAATCATGACTTAGTTTTTTGTTTATTTATACCAATCTTCCAGTCAAGGGTTTTTATTACCAAGTCACATTTATGAAATACCCTAATACCCCAGCCCCTCTCTATAGGGGGGCAGGCTACACCTAGATAGTTGATATTTTGTCATCCCCGAGATAACTCTACCAAGTGGCCCTCATTTGTCAACTTATTCAACTTTAATCATTTCAAATCAGCATGAACACCATGTACACATTTCTAATCACAATTATCTCCCTGTACAAAGTCACAGAGTGTACTTGTGTTCATACGTGTATATGAAAGATCATGGAGGATCAGCAGTTCAAATCCTGATTTTGCTTTAAATAGATTAAATATTACATGTCAACCTTTATGATCCTGGTATTAAAAAGATATTTAGATTTAAAAAAAAACTATTTATACATGATAGATAATTTACTCTTAAAAGAACAGGATATATTAAATACATGTAAAGTATTTATTTATAATTCCTCCATCATTGCGTTGGTGGAATTAGTGAACGTCACAACATGATTGAGATTTTAAACAACATGTTACATTGAATAAATCAATCATCGTACATGTTTAGAAAGTTTGAAATTCTCTGTAAATCTACTTGTGATTTTTTAAGTATTGCTTTCCTATGAAATGAGTGAAATTCTTATTGAATAAATAACGAATTTAGAAAAATTTAAACCATATTATAAGTCTGCATTTTAGGTGAGTTGTACAAAGTAGTGATATTGCATGTATTTAAAGATTTTTAGACTTTTTTGCATCATTTGATTTTTGCATGCAAAAAAGTATTGGTGTTTTGTGGTATTTGGACATTGTTCCCCCCCACCTCACCATAAACCATTCAGTGTAAATTTTTTGTGAAGAAATTTTCTTTAAATCATCCCTTTACCAAATACCACTCCTTTTTGTGACTGAATGTAAAATTTTGAACCAAAAAAGTGATATTTTTACAATTTTTTTTCTTTTTCTATTTTTGGCCAAAATTTGCCTTCTTTGGGATGTAACCAATAACCCTTCTGTAACAAACCTCTTTTGGAATATCAGGGAAACCTGTCCTAAAACTACCCTCTGTACAATCAAAACTTGATCTTTTAAGAAAGTTGGTCCCTCATAATTTGTTTATTTGATATGAAATATGTAAAGTTGTAATGCATTAAGTGGTCTTCCAATAAAGGTTGGTCTTTTATGAAAGAAGTCTCTGAAGACAGGTTTTACTGTACATGTGCTTTAAAACACAGTTTTATGCCCAGTAATTTATGAATACCTTACAATTTTAATCAAATTGATAATTAAACACAGGTGAATTATATGAAATTGACATAACCATATTTGGAATTTCCTTTGTTCCACAGATTGACAGATATACCTATATATGTCACTTTTGTCACCCATCAATAAGAAATATGGAGATATAATTATGTTAGTGTTATAGACTTAATCAAGTTTTGTTCATAATTGTTACCCCTTTGTATGAATATATGAAATATATTGTTGCTTTCCATACATACAATAGGTATATTGCTGGTTTTATTATTTAGATCGGTTTTCGATGGATTTTTAAATACTCATTGATCTTTTTTTTTTGGCTGAATATTTTGTGTTTTTTATGGATGTTATATGAGGAGTTAATAGAGATTTGTGTTCACACTGTTTGAAAGGTTTTTTTCTCTGCTTGGGTATGTGATAAAAAAATCCAGTTGCCAAACTTCTTTTGTTGGATACCATGGACTCGCCTTTTATTTTTTGGATGTCTATTTCCAGTGTGATCAAATGATCAAACTTTTGCTTCATATTAGTGTTATTAATAGAAAATGAGAAAAATAAATTTCAGTATCCTTGCAACAGTTGATTTTCATTAAATTTGCAGTATTTTAGTTGTGTTGTAATTTTTATCTGCAAGAACAGTTTCTGAATTCCAGCAGGTTCAATTGCACAGGACAAGCGTCATTGAGCCAAAAAAACACCTCCAAAATTTGGAATTTTTACAGAAAATGTTACATTCATGTTGAAAATAGTCAAATG
This sequence comes from Geukensia demissa, assembly GCA_034783895.1. Classification (NCBI taxonomy): domain Eukaryota; kingdom Metazoa; phylum Mollusca; class Bivalvia; order Mytilida; family Mytilidae; genus Geukensia; species Geukensia demissa. The sequence goes on from JARWCS010000005.1 coordinate 3,308,603, forward strand.
GGTTCTGCTGTTCAAAATGATGACAATTATATTGTTATAGGTAATGACTGTACACTTCAGTCTGAATGCAAAATATTTTCCTGAAATGTTATCAAAAGTAAACTGCCTAAGAATATGCTGAATTTTATTTTAAGTGAATTTTATTTTGTTTTTCAGCCCAGAAGTACGTTCATTTCTGTCGTTAGACAACCCCCGTAATGCTACAGAACCAGTAGACTCAGAAACATTTGAGGACTCGGAAGCAATGGTATGTTTTGTAATACAGTTCAGGAAAAGCCCTGTGAAATTTTGACAAAGAATGAGTTACAATCTTAATTGTGTGTACTTAATTCAAAACATGAAGAAATTGGAGAATTTTTTAATTTTTAAATTTCTTAATTTATCCTTATTATGATAATGATGTCTTAAACATGGATGGATTAGATAAAAATGAGATAGTGTGATAGAATAAGTTCTTTGAGTACACAAATATAAACAAAAGTTAAATGGAAAGACAATTCAGAAACTTAAAAATTCATTTATATCTCAGATTTTAATCTAATACCGGTACATATTCCTGGTCTATGTTTGATAAAACATTGATGTAGTAAGTCAGTTAACCTTTGTGACGTGGTCACAAAGACATCTGTTTACCAACATACGTCAGTAAATATACAGTTATGTGGGAAAGAAAATGTTTTCATAGTAAAATTCCTAGCACAGTTCAAATGAGTTACTTTGACCTAAAGGTTTTACTTAAAAGAAAAAATGCAGAAGTTTAAAATTTCACACCCTTTGCAAAAGTACAGGCACTAGAAAATATTGGACCCATTAAAGTTTAAGCACCTAATGACATTTTTTGTAGGGGGAGGGGTAATGTTCTACTTGCTCAGTTAATTTATGAGTAGGACTTGATCAAAAGTTATTATTGTTTTGATAAACTAATGGCGGAGAATTCTAGAACTCAAAAGAATAAAACAATGCACCATATTAAATAAAATTGAGGTTTTTAGAGAAATCAATAGCTTTTTTCAGGTTTTTACGAACTAAATACTATGTTGATCTTCTACGATAGATTTTCTATTTTTATCTCTTTTGTTACAGAATGGGAAAGATAATAATCCAGTAAATCTTGGTCCTAGTGAAAAAACAAGGTCAGTACACAAAAAAAGAACGTAATTCTGCTTGCGACACTTTGGCACAGGTTGATCGTCAGTTATGTATACAGGTCAAAACAGAAGTTGTCTATATGGGTCATTATGTAAATGCATTGCATTACTGATTGCGTAAATATAATATATTAATGTCGTAATTTGAATTATATTGTATGACTTACGCAATACAATTTAACATCTGAGAGAGTGTGTTGACAACTAAATGATTTGTGGATGATGTTTATTATCATGGGGTGAAGTCCCCAAATATAGAAAAGTTAGATATCCCTGACAAATGGACACTTTTACAAAACACTGAAATCATATAGGATGTTTACCAGTTTTATTTGCTTTGCAATCTGTTATTTATTGGTCTTTATTTTAATATAATAGATTAGAAATTTAAAAATGACCCGAAAATGTACTCCAATTAGAAAACTTTTTCCTGGTATGTGTATTTCATTTTCAGTTGGTTTAGGATATAATCATCATTTAATATGTCTTTCTGAGAAAAGGGATGACAATCCCTTTTGTTGGTGATACTGGATTTTATTTATGTGCTTGTTTATTTTCTTATTAAAGGTTTGAAATCAATGTTGAACGCATTTCCATTTATTACAAGCAAAAAATATAACGATTCAATAAATCATAATATCAAAAGCTTTTATTTCTAAAATGAATGTTCAAATTAGAAATAATCAATAATTGTAGTGATTTATCATTTTTTCAGCGTCAAACCAAGTGACTTTGAGTTTCTGAAAGTTATAGGCAAAGGAAGTTTTGGAAAGGTACGTTTGATATAATAAAGTACATACTAGAGGCAATATTGATCGTGATGTCGATATCAGTGTAGGAGTTGAGTCAGAACACCTGAAATATTAACTTTTCCTTTGGCTACTTTGTTACATGTTTGAAGAGAAAAAGGTGTTTATTTTAAGTACAAGTTACAGCACATAAACTGATACTATTCATTCTTATACCTATTCCTCATTCAATTTATAAAAAATTTAAAAAAATAAGATAAGTCTTCTTTTCAGCTCTTTTAAAACCAAAGCTGGAACTATTAAAGTGTGACCAATTCCTATCTCAGTTAGAATACCTATAGTTAGATTATCAGAAAAGATCTCACTAAAAACTTATTTCAGATGTTATTAATATTAATATTGATCTTTTTTTTACATTGAATATTGAAGTATGGTTACAGTAATAAGTTTTGCACCATAACTTTGTTATTATATACTCCTAGAAAAATATCTTGATGAATAAACTTAACATTAGATGAACAAAATGGATGATTCAATTTTGTTTCTGAATCTCTACACTCTATGTAAGGATAATATTGTCATACAAATGATGATAGCTCCCGTATTGTGCAGGAGTCTCCAGAATTCTACCCATTACTATGCAAGTCCCGAAATGGTAAGAAAATCTCCTAGTTTCATAATCTCTGTCAAAAACAAAAAATTAAATTTAATCTGTTTTATTTTGATGTTAGCATATTGTTATTCAAGATTTTTTTTTACAGGTGCTCTTAGCAAGACATAAAAATGAAGGCAACATGTATGCCATTAAAGTACTTCAGAAACAAGCCATCATGAAGAGAAATGAAGTCAAACATATCATGTCCGAGAGGAATGTCCTGCTGAAGAACATTAAACACCCATTCTTAGTTGGTCTCCACTACTCCTTCCAGACACAAGACAAACTCTACTTCGTCTTAGATTATGTTAATGGCGGAGAAGTAAGTATATCAAGTTTTATATCTGGTGTATGTAATTGTTAGCCTTGGTATTTACATGACAGTTTCCAATAACCTTAAAACTTTCTGATCAAAGTTTCTAAAAAAAACACAATTCAGGTAGGGGTTAGTTACAACTTGGACGTTGAACAGTCCCTGCAACTGTCCAACCTCAAAGTTGTAGGTCACAGATTATGCTAGATTATTCTTAGCAGATTCTGGCTATTTTCAGTCTGATTTTTCATTTCCACTTTGTTTTGTATTCATTAAAATCACCTGTGATTGGTTGATAAAAAGGATTTATCAAATTCAAGTGTGGTATAAATTAAGTATTTTTGTTTTGATAATTTATATAAAAAAATAAAGAAATCACACAATGTTTTGTATTAGTATTATAATTGTATGCATAAACCTACTGTTTCGTGAAATAGGACAAACTGATAATAAACATTTGTTGCCAAAAAAGATAAATCATAAGTAATTCTGTTCCATTATTTTATTACTCTATAAATAGCTTAACCTTGACCAGGAGATATTTTTTGCTTGCTTATGAAACCGCTCAATTTTATGTGACTTTTTTATGTCTTCATTAATTCATCTCAGGTATAATTAATTTTTTTTTCTAGATTGAAATAAAAATGACTTAAGAATTTTATCACAATCATAAACAAGAAAATTATGAATTTTTTATGGTAAATCTGGTGCACATAGTTCACTATTTAGGTTTTTTTGTATTTTGTTTGTCTTGATTCATAGGGTAATTAATTTCAACATTTATTAAAAGCATTTATATAACATTTGTAAAATTCACAATTTAAAATTACCTTACCGCAAAAAATGAAAAAATTTATCTCTTTTCTCTCAGAATTTGCTGTTATTAATTACATGACCAAAGGAAACAAATCTTGTTCTTGTTTAAAATTTACTGATTTAGTTCAATAAACTAAGGTAGAAAAGTAAGTTATACCACAGAAGCTGAGCAATACAGGCTCCTGGGGGCCTCTTTTTCCAGTTTGATTCTAATTTCACACTCAATATTGAAAAAGGTGATGTGGTACAATTATCTATGAGACAGCCATAGAAAAGTATAAATTGCAAAAATCTACAGGTTACATTAATGCCTTCAACAATGTACAAAGATCTACATTCTAACAATCTAAGACAAGCTGTAAAATACCCAAACAATAATCAGCCAATTAAGAATACAATGTAAAATAGCTAACAGTAAAATATAAAAACCAATGACATTCACTGAACTACACGTTTCTGATTTAGGACAGGCATATAAAGTATATGGCAGGAATATACATATTTGTGACTGCTCAACCCTGATCTTGGACAGTGCCATTACAAAGCAACATAAAAACAAACCTTAAAAATCAAATGTAATTAATTATTTTTCTAATACTAATTTGATAGAAACTGCCTCAGATAAGTTGCTAATGACTTTAATTTGTTTCTCTTTGTATCAATTAGCATTTAGTAGTTTTCAGAGATATCACTGGATCTGTTGTTGAGTTCTAGACATACTTTGAACTTGGCATATCATGTTTAATTTGCAATGAAAATTATTTATAATGATTTAATGTCATTGATTAGTTTTTGCCTAATCATTGTTTTGATACCAGTTGTTCATTTTTTTGGTGATTGAAAGGTTACCTATACTAGTTTTCGTGTCCTTTTTATCTACTTTTTGGACAATGGCGTCTTGGGGGCGTCTTGCACTAATACTACATTGTTTGTTTTTTATAGTTGGAATTTGCATTATAATGAAGTATAATTGACAGAATATGTTATTGTTGTCCAAATTAAATGTTTTGTTTTGATCTAATGAATTATTGCGTGTAATAGATCAATATAAATAGATGTAGGTTCACCGCAAAAATCAGTGTAAATATCTGACTCCAGACCGCAAGAATTCTAATGTCTTTTTATAACTTGTTGTTTTTAACGCAGTAAAAATGAAAAACTTGTCATAATTGTTATTATTAAATTTTCTATTTAAAGATAATGAATGCAAATACTACCAAAATAAGAAATGCACTATTTCTAGCCTGTCAGTAAGTCAAAATTGTAGGTGAATTTATGCCTGATTGAGTCAGCTTTGTTTGTGACGGATATGTCCATCACTTTTACATTAAAAAATCTTGTCATACATGGCTTTGCTATTGGAATTAATTATGTAATAAAGAAAAATGGGTGTGTTTTGCAAAAAGCCAGACTGTACTTTTAGCATAGGACTGTACTTTTTGCATAGGCCACTGAGTATGTTTTTTTTCTTGGACTGTGTGAACAAAAATTTTTGAAATGCAAAATAATCCTGTACATTTCAACTGAATTAATTTACACATTGAATAAATATTATATTGTTTTAATTTTTTCCTGACAAACATGGAAGTGCCATCACAAACCATACCCTACCACTACCCTTATCACCCCACCCTCATTAAGAGATTCAGTCTAAGAAAAATTACGTTCTAGTTGCCCCAATGTAATTGATAAGACTTGAAAGTTAAACAATGAAGATTGGATTTTGATTACCAGTAGACTGAGGAAGACTGCATTTCCTTTTATAATGAAAAATGTTCACTAATACTCATCACATGACAACACGTTTTTGTATATTTCAGCTGTTTTTCCATCTCCAAAGAGAAAGATATTTCCCAGAACAACGTGCCAAATTTTATGCTGCAGAAATGGCTAGTGCTATTGGCTATCTTCATTCATTAAATATAATTTATAGGTAAGTGCATTAAACTAAATATCATTTATTGTTAAGTATTGGTTCCTTTATCTACTTGACACTGCCGTTGATAATATTTCAGCTGTATTGTGGAATACTGAGCTATGCTGTGGAGGGAATCACGGTAGCTTAAGAAAGCAATCAAACTGGCAAAGCCTTGTATAAGTGGAATACCGGACCATTTGACCACCTAGCCCCTTAATTGCTTTGAAGAGAAAATTTCTATATCCTTAAGAAATAATGCATATAATTGCTTTGATGAGAAAATTCATATATTTTTAAGAAACAATGAAACACAAAAAAATTAATTTTGTGTTGTTAACATGTTTTTTTATTATAATAAATCTGTGTATTCTGTGCACAGTTTTAGGTGTTGACATAGAAAAATAAGTTTTTGACACATCTAAATTATGCTTTTTTTTTCTTTTAAATGTAGTTCTAAGCATATAATTGATGTAAGATACTTTAGAGAATAAGGACTCTCTTTCCTTTTTACGACTTGGATTTCAATTACCTGGTTGCCTGCGTCATAGTAATTTAACAAGAGACAATCTTGTTATTAATAGGTTTCCAGAACTTACATAATTTTGATAGGACACAGAGTTTATGGATAATATCAGTACTAATGTACTTGAAATTATGTCTAAGATAAGGATGGAATGATTCATAGAAGTTATGTTACTTTCTTTTGAAGAAAAGAGAGAAAAGAATTAAAGGACTTCAAAGCATTTAAAAAAAAAATTTTCATTTACTCAGGGTGTTTCATAAAGATATTCTAGTTCAAAAAGATATCAGAATCTGCCTACAAATCTCTGATTTTCAAATATCTTTACAAATGAGATTTATTTAAGCATTGTTTTTACCTCAACAAAAGCTTTATGGTTAACAATTTTCTTTTGCAGAGATCTGAAGCCAGAGAACATTCTACTTGATTCCAAAGTAAGTTCAATAATGAATTATATAGAGAATCTTATATTGTTAGCCATTGGTAATCATATTTTCTACAATCCAGATTGTTAAGCATTCAATTTTTAAGTCTTGGTGAGAAGTTGGAAGGCTTAACTTTCAAAATTGTGGCAAATAAGGTTATTAAGGTTAACTCTGTAAACTTTTGTTAACTTATTCTTAATGGGGTAAGTTTGCCATTTTAAGTAATAATATTGTCTTAAAACCCCAGGTGAACAGTGAGGCAAATCATAGTCTGATAAACTGCAGGTGACTTTGACAACCATTGCACTCTGATTGATAATTATAAAATTTACCAAATGGTTGAGAGGCCTGAAAAAATATGTGTACTTTCCACAAAAAAGAAAGGAAGCCCTTACTTGGAAAAATTTGTCATTGGATAAAAATTGTCAGGTGATTTTGTGGGTAGAAATTCAACATGTAGTCTTGTTTAATTACAGTTTAAGAAACAAATTTTTGAAATGAATAACATATATCAAATATTTATTTGTCTTGTACTGGTATTTCAAAAAAAAAAATTGTTGTCCACAAAATTAAATGCATTTTTTAGAATAAAAAAAAGAATATTTTCTACATTTTTCTTTTAGGGTCACATTACACTGACAGATTTTGGTTTATGTAAAGAAGGCATAGAAGGAATGGGGACCACAAGTACTTTTTGTGGAACTCCTGAGGTAATTATATGTAAAATAGATAGTTTTGTCCTGTAGATGGTCATATAACAGACAGGTGTAAGATTAATGAAGATATGGTGGTGACCTGTACTTGACCAGTTATCTTTTAATGTACTTGGTTGCATTTGAATCTTTCCATTTCCTCCCATAATAAATTATAACTTATATAAGTTGTTTGTTTGCTAAGAAAACAAACAAATGCTAAATTTATTTGTTTATTTATTTCTGTTGCTTATTAATTACATATCAGAAGCTAAGAATGTTTGTCAGATGAGTTAAATTTGGGACTTTTAATATGTCAAATTTTTCACTCCCCAATGATCATAAATTATAACTTATATATTAAGTTGTTTGTTTGCTACAAACACAAACAAAAGCTAAAATTATTTGTTTAATTTTGTCGATTATTAATTACAAACCAGGGTCAAAGAATGTTTGTCAGATGAGATAAATTTAGGATTCTTGTTATGTCATAAGCTGCCTTCAAATTTTTCTTTTCCCAGTTGATCATAAATTATGACTTAAATATTAATTTGTCTGTTTGCTAGGGACACAAACAAAAGTTAAAATTATTTATTTATATCTGTTGCTTATTAATTACATACCAGTTGGTCAGATGAGTTAAATTTGGGACTTTTAGTGTGTTAGGTGCATCCAAATTTTTCTCTCCCTGTTGATCATAAAATTAATTTGTTTGTTTGCTAGGGACACAAACAAAAGTTAAAGTTATTTATTTATATCTGTTGCTTATTAATTACATACCAGTTGGTCAGATGAGTTTAATTTGGGACTTTTAGTGTGTTAGGTGCATCCAAATTTTTCTCTCCCTGTGATCATAAATCATAACGTAAATATTAAGTTGTTTGTTTGCAAGGGATACAAACAAAAGCTAAAATTATTTATTTATTTCTGTTGCTTATTAATTACATACCAGGGCCAAAGAATGTTTGTCAGTTGAATTAAATTTAGGATTCTTAGTATATACGAAGATGCATCTGAATTTTTCTTCACCTGATGATCATACATTATAACTTATATAAGTTGTTTGTTTGTATGGAAACAAATAAGTTCTAAAGATAGTCATTTGTTTATTTCTGATGCTTGTTAAATATATATCCATACCAAATTATGTTTGTTTGTCAAATGAATTAAACTTGAAAATTATGAGAAAAAAATTAAATCATTTTTTGAAATAGTTTAACACAACATTTCTAGAATAAGTTGAAGGTCAGCATTTGGCATTTCTGAAAATTTTTAATAAACCCCTAAAAAGTACAACATGACATTTTCACATTTCTGAAGTATTGGTGATTGATTGATTGAAATCATTTTCAGACCACAAATTGTTAATGTGGCCAGCTATCAATGTCATTTTCTGATGTGATTTAGTACGAGATGTTCACGATTTTTATACCAATAATTGGACCTGCATGTTTTTTTAACCATATTTTATGGTTAAATGTGGTAAGTTCCTGTCAGAATAAACGCTAGTGTGGTTTTTAAATCATTCCAAAAAGAACCCCCCAAAAAAGAAGTTCAAATGAATTATGTAAAACTTATTCTTCATTATTTAAATATCAAGGCATAAATTGTAAAAAGGATCTCGGTGCTGTCACATCATACAGTTATGTGTCCAATTTGACCTAAAAATTTTTGGCTTTGAAAAGATGTCACAGCCATTCATTTCATAACAAATTTTTACTGAAAATCTTGAGTCAAATCTAATGAAAAAAATATATACTGTATGATTGCCTTTTTTCAAAGACCCAACAGTTTGTAAAGAACTAGCTGCTGTATATGTGTACCTCCACGGCTAAAAGCAACGGGGGGCATTGAGTTCTACCACCATCTCTAAGCAGGCATGTATGTCTGTCTGTCATATTTCATCAAAGATTTCTTGGGTAATGTATGTAGGATTGATTTGATATTAGGTCTAAAGCATTATTCAGGTCCTTCATATGTCTACTCCCTGTTTGCCAAGACGTGGGCATCTGTATTTCATGGACACATTTTGGTAAGAAATTAAAAACAAAGAAAAGAATTTTTGTGTGAGTTTTTAGAATCTTTGTACCTCCACCTCTTCTTATATAAATTTGAAGATTATTATAGAATATTGATTGATTGAATGTTGCTTAACATCCAGTGGCAAATATTTCATGCATATTCAGGACTAGAGCATATTAATGAATGATGGGGATAGAACCCACAACCTTCCGCACTTGATTATTATGGAATAACTGTGAGGGTGTAGATAATTTCCATATTAATAGATTTAATTTGTATCTAATAATTAATTTCTAACCACATTTCCCTTAAATGCAAATAAAAGTAATATGTGACCTATGTTAGGTATATATCGTAGTATTTGATCCCAAATTGGAATATTATTATAATCAGCTATGAGTAATAGGTTAGTTTACATAAGTGTGTAGTATGATTGTCAGATTTGATTGCTTTTTGTGACAACCGTAAGTAAATAAAAAACCCATATTTTAAAATACATGATAAGTAGGGTCAGTCCCATTACAAGACTTTTGTTTTAAGGAAACAATTGTGCGTTTTCTATATGTCAGTCTGTCCATTTTTTTCAAAACTGTCAAAGAAAAATTTTTGATGACTGCATTGCAATATTAACCACAATTGCTACTTGGCATTGCATAAATTATTGTCAATCTGGAGTCAAGAAGAGTGACAGCGACAACTTTAATTTTGAAATGATTTAAAATACTGAGCACCAATTGCCACTTTGTTCTTTAAAAATTTAATAATTACGCTTCAAAATAACAGATTATTATTGTCCTTTTTACCCTACCACAAACAATGTTTTTGGGGGTCATTATAGGAATCGCGTAGTCTTGTCTGTCGACCATTCTCGTAACTGCAACTCTTCCTTCACTTCCTAGTGGATTTTATTGAAACTTCATATGTATAAAGTTAAGATACCATATCTAGATTTTGCATGAAGAATGATAATTGCTGTCAGACAATTCACAGGGGAGATAATTCAATTTAAGGGTTCAACATGCTTGATGAGCAAGGGTATCTTCCCATGAGTATTTCTAGTGGAATTAAAAAATGGTCTGTTGTTATCATTGGCAGTAAGTTTGAATTGGCAGATTTTAACTTTTCAGATATTAAAATATATCGGCTATAATACACAGATGACATGTTTGTATCATGAATAACTTGTATATTTTAACTTTTTGTGTTACAAATGTTTCCTTACATCTTACATACCCTACATATCCACTTATAATTTCCACATGATTAGTCAAGAATGAAATTGAATCTGCTGTTTTCCCAAATTTTAAATAAAGGGTTTACATGAAATACATTTCTTTTTCAGTATTTAGCACCAGAAGTATTAAGAAAACAGCCTTATGACAAAACAGTAGATTGGTGGTGTTTAGGTGCTGTATTGTATGAGATGATGTATGGATTACCTCCCTTTTACAGCCGAGATACGGCAGAAATGTATGACAACATTTTATATAAACCTTTACGTCTCAGAACCAATGTGTCCACAGCAGCCAGGTCTTTATTAGAAGGGGTGAGTTGTCAACTAGCTTCAGTTTTTTAAGACTTCTAACATTTAGATTTACTTTAAAGTTTTTTCATCAAACTGGAAAATTAGTTCATATGATTTGTTGGGACTTGGAGTTTAGGAGAAAATTTCAGGAAACTATCTGTTGTGTGAAATGAAAACAGATTTCAGTAAACCTCAGACACAGAGTTTCTTACTGTTTTTAACATGAAGTTAAATTACATCATTAAATTGAATATGTATAAAACATGGTGCCCCCCCCCATGCCCTCAGCCATTATAACAACAAATTTGGTAGGAAAGATAAAAAATATGTCATTTCCTTAATAGAATTCTGTTACTGAACTTAAAAAACTAAACCATTTTGTTGTCTTTTGTAGCTGTTACAGAAAGAAAAAGAACAGAGACTTGGTGCCAAAAAAGATTTTCATGAAATCAAAACTCACGCTTTCTTCTCAGATATGAACTGGGATGATTTAGACAAAAAGAACGTGCATCCTCCATACAATCCAAATGTGGTAAGTCTTTTTTAAAACTATCAAAGCTCCATCATCAGAACTTGCATTGTGACATTAGAAAGTATCAGTATAAATCTTTTTGTCCCATTGTTGAGAAAGAAGAACCCTGGGATGTGTAATGCATTGTGGGAAATATTTTCTGTTTTTTTAAATGAAAATTTCAAAATGTCTCCTTATATCAAACAATTTCAAAGTAAGCAAAAGCTCATTTTCTGTTATTTTCTTAAAAGATGTATGTTGACAATTTTCAATTTTTTCCAGGAATAAAATGACATGTGTCATCTTATTTTTGTTTATAGTTGAAAATTTATGTCAATATTTTAATTTTTTCAGAGTGGTCAGTTGGATTTAAAACATTTTGATCCAGAATTTGTGAGAGAACCTGTCCCTGGTAAGTTTGAATATATTGCATATATAATACATCACAAAGTCATAACATAAATTTTTACACAGGAGTTGAAAATTGTGTTGCTTTTCATTCTTACTTGCTTTTTTGCAAGAAACACATTTTTTATGAATATTTTATTTGAAGTTTGCTTTTGCAATAACATTTCAGGTGTGAAAAAAATTAAACAAATCTCAATTATGTTTTTATCATGAGGACATTTTTAGATATTTATAAAATATTTTGGGGGGAAATAAATTTATTTCATTTTTAAGCAGTTTCAGGAAATTTGACTACCACCACATGTTAATATCATGGAGGATAAATCATTTTGTTCTAAGCTTCACTGAATTGTTCATACATTGCTGTACATGACTTTGTTTCTATCTTTGTTTATAATATTGATCTTATTATTTTTCAGCTTCTGTAGGTAAATCCGCAGGAGGAGGCAAGATGGTTAGTGCTAGCGTAATGGAAGCAGACAATATGTTTCAAGGGTTTTCCTATGTACCCCCAGCAGAAGATGCCTTCAGCTAGTATTCAACGACAAAAGCTTTTGTTATAAGCACGGTTGTGATATTTATGAAAATCCTGTCCAAGAATTTTCCGATTGTGAACATTTTATTATTTATTGGTACATTCCGTGAAATTTTGTGATATTATTTTTGTACAAAGATGAACTTGGATAGACACTTTCGCATCCAAAGACAGAATTTTCTCGCCACCAGTAGCACTGGCTGATATGATGCTTTATATAAGTAGCAATACACCAAGAGCTTTATTGCATAGTTAGAACATGAAACGATGCTTTAATTTTTCACAGAACTGAATGTTGACAATGGAGCTTTTCATTTCAAAGCACAACAAGTGACATTTTAACAATACTTGTTGGATAGAACCCACCATGAAAAGGTGTTGATTTTTTATTGTTTTGAGTAAGGTGCTATATAGTTTGTTGTATATTTTTATTGTTAAAGACACCTTACGTATATGATAATTTGTAGTTTATAAGTTGAATGGTGTTTGTACACACAGTGTATTTGTTGAAAGATTTTTGTTAAAAATGAATTTTCTTGTTTTGTACAAAAAACATTTTACCTGGGTTGAGCTGTGTAGTGTGAGGTTATAATTTAATTAAAGCAACTCATAACTGTGACTATTTTGAGATCTACATTACCATATTTTTTCACCTGCAACTCATGGTTCATATTCATTTTAGTGACTTTGGTTATGACATATTTTCATTTAAATAGTTAATTCACTTGACTTATAAGGTAATCAGGTTAATGTTTGTATACTTCGTCATTCTATCTGATCATATTTACTGCTAACATCCAGGAACTGGCAAATTAACAAGAATTGTATAATTAAAGTGTGAACTTTTTATAGGCATGATGTGAAAATATCATGATAAGGATTGTTTGGAATGAAACATATCCCAGTCCCGACATCAGTATTAAGCATATGAAATGCATATAATTGCAATAATTTTTTTTCATGCATTTGTTTTAGGTGCTTTTCTTGAAATCTTGCTTTTAGTGAGCAGGGGACAACGGCTTTATTACAACATCTACATGTAATAAGCTGGCTTACAGATGTTGTAATTTGAATAATGTTATCATTTATAATACAATGGACCATTTCAGAACTGCAAGGGAATTCTGGGAATGTTATTGTTCTGGTTGATTTTCATTGGTCAAGACGTCATTTGCGAGCACACTGATATTGCTCATTGCTTTTTGTGAGGACTGAAGTTGTATTTCTGAATCGGGCTATTGTTCGTAATCTAATGTTTAGTACATTTGTACTGAGTCCTAGTTATTCAGAGAAGACAAAAATGAATGGTAATGAAAATTTACAAAGAGTCAAAGTAAACCAGGCCAGTTTGTCATGTACATGTGTTGAAAAAGAAACTATGAATTTATTTTTCTATTATGATTTTATCACAGCAAGTAGCAATACAGATGGAAATATTCTAAAAAAAAAATAGACCAATATACAGGTACAAGAATGTGAAGAAAGGAATTTTATTGCTAACATGTTTTATCACAATTAAAACAGGGTCTAATAACAGGAAGGAATTAAGTGAATGAATCATTTTATTTTAAAAAAAAAAAAGGTTAGAGATATCTCCCTTTGTAACACTGGGCTAAAGGGAGGTAACTCACAAATGTTTACATTACATGTGCTGTTTTCACCAGTTTGTTTTGGATTTTTGTCCACACTCTACAAATTTTTGAGTATTTTCTTGCATTGTTGTATAATCCTACATCACAACACATATCAGGGATTCATATTTTTTATGTTTTCATTTGTAAATAATTTTTCCTCATAATAGCTGCACCATATTTCTTTTGTTAGCTACGATTTCATTTCAAGAATAATTACATATCACTTTTATCACTTTTTGTAAAAAAAAAATGGCACATGAAGGCCATGTTATTTAACTAGATTTTTAGGTTCTGTTTCAGAAAAAAGGCTATGTTTATGGGTCACATTCTTAAATGGGCAGGGGAGGCATGTGTCGTATTGACATTGAATATTCAAAAAGATGTCTAATTGACTAGGTTTTTAATGGATTTATTCTCTCATTGATTGAATACATGGTTGTTACATTTTGAACCTGTTATGAGGTTTGAAAATGATTTTTGATATTTTGCGACAAGATGATACATTTTGTTATACACTTCATGAATTGATTCTGAAATTTTTTTGCTGATGTAGATAAGGCGAAGTGAGTTATATGTGATTATAGACAATCATAATGAAAATATCAAAAACATTGTATTTGATCAGCTAGTTTTGATTTTATAAAATATCACCAAATGATAATTTCCTTGGCTTTCTTTTCAACCAAGACAATGACTATACTCAATATTTGAGAACAAAATCTCTAGGATATGAAAAAAAAATCAAGTTTTAGATATTTTATGAAACCAAAACATGATTACATTTATATAATATTTTCAAAAGATGTTAATTATTATATCATATATATGGAACTAGTCAAGAGGTATTTATACTCAAAGAGCTTAATTTTATATCAAATATTTTTTTAGATGTTTGTTTTATAAGTTTTTCTTTTTTTTTTTGTTGTCCTTTTTGGTTTTCAAATTCTTAAAATTATTTTTTTTTCATGTTCATTAACAATTGTTGTTACTGGTTTTATTTCAGTTGCATGTTGCACAATTTTTAAATTTTGTTAGTGATTTTTTAGGGGTATGTCTCAATGTTTTAAACTGATGGTGTGTCACACTGCCTACTATCTAGCTGAAAAAATAAACTATTCCATTTTAATTTTTTTGTGTGTTCAACATGTTCAAAATATTCTTAGAACAAAGTCATACTTTGATTTTACATTTCAACATCATGTATTTAAAATCATACAATAAATCATTTTGTACAAATTATTTACATCTTTTTTTTTTGTCAAATACAATGTACTTTTAAAGCATATCATAAACCATGATTCATCGATCATTTCAATGTTTTATATCATTATTGGAACACAAATTTGTTGAACTATTTTTACTTAAAATTGTATAGTTTATATGCTCAATGTTGGTATCTATGCAACTGGTTGCATACAACAACAGAAATAAATAAAATTTAAAAACAATTTATATTTTGTTGGGTTGATTTGTTTGCCAATACAAGAGGCCCAATCAAGATTTCTGAAATCAGGTGGGGATGTAAGAACTCAATTCTTACATGAACTCTGGTGGGGAGATATTGTTTTTGGCCCTTTCCATGTGTCCGTCTGTCTATCTGTACGTCTGTCCATGTGTCAGTCACAATATTTGTCAGCGCAACTCCTCTGAAAACACTCATCCGATTTTTATGAAACTTCATACATTGATGGGAAATCATGTGTACTTGTGCATATTACCACGAAAGCTTGATCTCACTTTTTGTGGGAGTTATATCCCTTTAAACTCAGAAAATCCCGATAAATGACCTTGTCAGGGCAACTCCCCTGAAACTACTCAACTGATTTTTTATGAAACTTCATACGTTGATGGGACATCATATGTACTTGTGCATATTACCATGAAGGGGAGTAATACCTCTCTTTTTTGTGGGAGTTACGCCCTTAAAGCTTTGAAATTCCTCATAAATGACCTTGTCAGCGCAACTCCCCTGAAACTACTCTTCTGATTTTTATGAAACTTCATACGTTGATGGGACATCATATGTACTTGTGCACATTACCACGAAATTTCAATCCCCTCTTTTTTGTGGGAGTTATGCCCTTTAAACTTAGAAAATCCTCACAAATGACCTTTTCAGTGCAACTCCTCTGAAAACTACTCAACCGATTTTTATGAAACTTCATACGTTGATGGGTTATCATATGTAGCTGTGCATGATACCACAAAATTTTGATCCCCTCATTTTTGTGGGAGTTATGGCCCTTTAATCTTAGAAAATCTTCAGACCAACTACTCTGAAGCTACTATCAGATTTTAATGAAACTTGATATGTAGAAAGGTCATCATATTTAATTGTGCATATTATCACGAAATTTTTATCCCCTCATCTTTGTGGGAGTTATGTCCCTTTGAAACTCCTCATCAATGACCATGTCAGCACAACACCTCTGAAATTACTCATCTGATTTTTATGAAACTTCATATGTTGATGTGACACAATTTTTATGAAACTTAATATTTAGAAAGGACATCATTAATTTGCGGTCGTATTATGGTATGATGCTGTCGGCGTCTGTAGACAGGTTAGTTTCCGCACGATAACTTTTGTTCTAGTTAACCAATCCTTTTAATATTTTGGGACATTGATAATTGGTTTGAAATAAAGGTTGATATTGATTTTGGGGAATCTAGCCCCACAAGTTTTTTTAGGGAGGGGCCATAAGAAGTTTTTCTCTTATTTGAATGCAAGTTCTCTATTTCTTGTCCAATTTTGATGGGTTTTTTTTCTTTGAATTCCCCTTGAAAAAGTCAACATTATAGTCCACAAGCGTCATGACCTATCTCTTACTGTTATTGAGGTATGAGGGGTCCAAAAATGGCCATGCCCTAATTTTTGAGACTTTTTTATTTCTCATCTGATTTTGATGGGTTTTTTCGCAAATAATCCCTTATGAAAAATGCAATAAAAGTTACTCCAAATATTTTTCATAAATTTACCGTTTGTTGTGTAAAAAAGGGGTCAAGGGTTTAAAAAAAGCAATTTTGCAGGAGATGACAAATTTTTATTTTTCATATGATTTTGATGGTTTTTTTTTACATTTGATTTCTCTCAATGAGAGCTTTCAGTTCTATGCCAACAGATTTTCTCTATCTTTTACCGTTTTCAAGTCAGTAGGGGTCAAAGTGAGGGGGGATAAAATTTTGTATCATATGGAAAAATTTTAATTTTCATCCGATTTTGTTGGGGTCTTTTGCAAATGATTCTTTATGAAAAATGCAATGAAAGTTATTGCAAGCATTTTTTTGAAGCATTAACCCATTTTTGTATTAAAGGGGTCAAAGGGTTAAAAAATGTGATTTTGCATGAGATGAGAAATTTTTATTTTTCATCCGATTATGATGGGCTTTTTTGCATTTTGATTCCTCTCAAAAAAGGCTTTGAGTAGAATGTCAATACATTTTCTCTTTCTTGTACTGTTTTCGGGGGGATTTAATTTCGTATCGTATGGAAAAATTATATTTTTTATCTGATTTTGACGGGGTTTTTCTCCAGATGATTCCTTATGAAAAATTTAACAAAAATGATGCCAGTTTTGAGGTAATAAGAGTCAACGTGATCATTTATCCAGTCATATTACTGTTTCCAGCATTTAATTGTGTCCAGCACTATACTGTGTCCAGCACATTATTGTGTCCACGCTTACCCAAAAGTTCATCTGTTCACCTTTCAAATGTCAACATGCTGCGCTGGTATCATGCTGCGCTTGCGAAGCACCTAAGTTATTTCATGCTCTATACACCTGAAAACTAAAATTAAAGAAGCATTTGAAAAAAAATTTTTCTGTACTTGCTTACCAACACCTGGCTTGATAGTGTTGGGTAAGAGGAAACAGACAATATATTATTTTTGGCCCGATGAATATTTATGCAACAGATTGATTTAACTACTGCATTATGACATGTATGATATGAGTACCAATAGTAACAAAATTGCTAATTGGTCCGTCGTATGTGAACAATTACAAAATAAATCTTCTCCTCTGAAACCCCTCAGCCAATTTGGACTAAACTTTGGTTGATTGGTCTTCCAAAACTGTGTCTGATATCTCTTCCAAGATGGCCACAGTTACTAAAAATAGAATAAGGAAAGGGGTATATTGAAAAAATCTTCTTCACTAACGAGCCAATTGCAAGCAAATTTTGCTGCAATGGTCCTTACAAGGTGCTCTACTGAAATTGTGTCCTGCATCCCCGACCACCAATCAAGATGCCCGCCACAGCAGAATTTAGTTTAACATAGAACCCTATGGGAAATTAGCTTGAACATTTTCTTGTATGAAACTGATGAGCCAATTGCAACCAAACTTTGGTGGAATGGTCCTTACATTGTATTCTACGAAAACTGTGTCCAGCATCCCCACCCACCAACCAAGATGACCGCCACTGCTGAACTTATTTTAACATAGGACCTTATGTGAAGTTTGCTTAGAATCAACTGAGCCAATTGAATCCAAACATTAGTGAAATGGTCCTTACATAGTCCTCTACCAACATTGTGTCGGATATCCTCCTCCATCAACTATGATGGCCACCACAGCTAAACTTATTTTAACATAGGACCCTAAAAGAAATTCACTTGAATATCTTCTTGTCTGAAACTTCTTAGCCAAACTTTAGTGGAATGGTCCTTAGATGGTCTTTTACCAAAATTGTGTCCAGCATTCCTGCCCACCAACCAAAATGGCCACCACAGATGAACTTAGTTTACCATAAGACCCTGTGGGAAATTCACTTGAAATCTTCTTACAAGTCTGAAATACTGAGCAAATTGCAGCCAAACTTTGGTGGAATGGTATTAATAAAAGTGGTCATCTACTAAAATTCTGTCTGGCAGACAGACCCTATGAGAAATCCACTTGTCCACAATCTTCTTGTCAGAAACCATTGTGTCAATATACAAGCAAACTTTAGTGGAATGGTCGTTTGGTGGTCCTCTTCCGAAATTGTGTCCAGTATTCAGAAACTACGGAGCCAGTTTACCATTACCAAAATTTTGTACAATATTCCTTCCTGGCAAGGATCAGTGAGGAGTTTCTGTCGGGTAAGCAATACAGGCTACTGGGACTCTCTGGTTATGTTTAAATGTTACTTCATTTGTCATGTTAGTCAACGCCTGCTTGTCAAATTATTTCGACTATCTTTGAGTCTCCAATATTTTTGTGTTGCATCATAAAACACACCATTAGTGAATGCAGTTGCAAAAATGTTAGTACCTATGTCTTATATTTATGCAATGTTTTATAATATTTGACATTTTATCTATCAGCAGATTAATAATTTGTTATTTGCATTATGTTGTTTTGGTTGTTGATGTTGCATTTGTTTAGATGAACCTTTTACATTTTAACATTAAAATATTGGATACCACATCATTATACCTTGTACCAACATAGAACCCACACAACACTACAGTGTAAACTAAAGCTGGAGTAATACGAACCCTACAAAAACCAGGGTGAGTTCAGGTGCTCTGGAAGTGTAAGCAACTCCTTCTCCGCTAGTGTCACCCATGGTGTTACTCAGTAGACAAACGTGTGTGCGTGTTATTTTTAGTAGTCTCGGTTTTGAGTTACAAGAGGGTGAAAATTGGCCATGCCTAAATTTCCGGAACTCTTTTTATTTGTCATCTGATTTTGATAGTGATTTTTCAGTTTGATTCCTTGTGAAAAATGCAGAAAAAGTTACTTCAAGTATTTTTTGTATCTTTTACAGTTTTAAGATAAAATGGGTTGAAAGGGCCCCAAAATGTCATTTTGTTTGGTATGGAAAATTTTTATTTTTCGTCGGATATTGATGCGGTTTTTTCATTGAAATCCTCTCAGCGGGTGTTTTCAGGAGTATGCCAACATGCAGATTGCTATCTCTTACAGATTTCGAGATGATTTGGGTCCAAGTTGCAAAAAGATGCATTTTGGCTGATCTTGGGTTGTTTTAAATGATTCCTTGTTGGAGGGAGAACAAATGTTACTCCAAGCATTTTTATATGACAGCAAAAAAATTGTGGTCGTATCATGTTATGGTGATGTCGTCGTTGCCGCCATGCTCTATCTGTAACTGTTTTTGAGTTACATGGGGGTGAAAATTGGCCACGCCCAAATTTTTGAAACTTTTTTATTTGTCATCCGATTTTGATGGGGATTTTTCCATTTGATTCCTTGTGAAAAATGCAGAAAAAGTTACTCCAAGCTTTTTTCTTGTATATTTTACGGTTTTTTTAATTAAAAAAGGGGGTTGAAAGGGACCAAAAATGTCATTTTCTTGGCTATGGGAAAATTTTATTTTTCGTTGGATTTTGATGGGATTTTATTCATTAGGATTCCTCCCAGTAAGTGCTTTCAGTAGTATATCAACAGAATTTTGCTATCTCTTACTGTTTTTTTTAGATAATTTGAGTCAAAGTTGCGAAAAGATACACTTAGGTCAATATTCAAATTTTGAATTTTTTTATTATTCATCTGATTTGAACGGGGTTTGTTTTAAATGATTCCTTGTTAGAAGGAGAACAAAGGTTACTCCAAGCAATTTCTTGTAGCATTAACCGTTTTTTATATAAAAAGGGGTAAAAGGGGCTAAAAATGTGATTTTGCAGGTGATGGGAAAGTTTTATTTTTCATCGAATTTTAATGGATTTTTTTTTATTTAATTCGTTTCATTGAGAGCTTTCAGAAGTATGACAACAGATTTTCTCTATCTGTTACCGTTTTTAAGATAAAAAGGGTCAAATTGGCTGAAAAGTGTAATTTTGCGTCATTTTGTGGGGAATGGGAAAATTTTATTTTTGATCGGATTTTGATTGGATTTTTTTCATTTGATTCGTCTCATTGAGAGCTTTCAGTAGTAAATCAACAGATTTTCTCTATCTGTAATCTTTTTTGAGCCTAACGAGATCAAAGTGGGGAAAAATCAATTTCATATAATGTGAACAAATTTTATTTTTCATCGGATTTTGATGTTTTTTTCTAAATCATTCTTATGAAAAATGCAACCAAAATAACACTACTTTTGAGGATAATGGGGGTCAAAATGATCACTTATCTCGTCATATTATGGTGTGTCCAGCACTTTTCTGTGTCCAGCACTTTACTGTGTCCAGAACTTTAATGTGTCCAGCAAAATACTGTGTCCACACTTACCCAAAGGAGCTTTTGTTTACCTTTCACAGTTCAACGTGCTGCGGTCGTATCATGCTGCGCTTGAGAAGCAACTCTGTTTTAGTAGCATTGACCATTTTACATATAAAATATAACATAAAAGGGGTCAAAGGGGCTAAGATTTTTCAGGTGATGAGAATTATTTATTTTTCATCGAATTTTGATGGGATTTTTTTTCATTTGATTCGTCTCATTGAGAGCTATGTCAACAGATGTTTTCTATCTCTTGCAGTTTTCAAAATAAAAGGGGTCAAAGTGGCTGAAAAGTGTAATTTGGCGTCACTTTGTGGGGTATGGGAAAATTTTATTTTTCGTCAGATATTGATGGATTTTTGGAAGTTTTGCTTTAACAAAAACTTCCTATGTTGTCATCTATTTCAATAGATAACACTACGAAATTCTAAACGCATTTAGATATATGTGAGTTATGTGGCCTGCAAATAGTTCCACATCTTTTCGTTTAACACATCCATACCCAAGAATTTTTAAAGCAATATGGAGTTACACATGTGGCTGATAAAAAGTTTGATTAATTCAAGCTATATAATGATATTTCAAACGGAAAAACTGAGAAAAAGTGAAGAGCGTACCGATGTTTTTATCGTGCCGATGGCTACTGAATCATCGATTTGGAATTGACAAAACCACTGGATACTATCTTTCCCAAAGTTTCATGAGCTTCATATTGCCGTGGAAATACTCAATTTCAGATGTATAAACTATCAAGTATTTCTACGGCTTTAGATAACCACTAACATACAGGGAAGCAAACATCCGGGTACCGGAAACAAAGTAATTTTGGGGGTAAAAATAAAACTAGTCAATTTGGTCCTGACCGCAAAACGTAATTCAAAGGAAAAAAATTCAAATGGGAAAATATAATTTTAGGCTTCAAATATTTCGACTTTTCCAGACTAAAACAACATGAATATAATGGTACTCTGGATTTATAACTGAATATAAAAATACAAATAATGGGATTCCAAAACAAGATCATTTATTGCATTTTTATTCCTTCTTTAAACTTTGGTGGTAATTTCCTTGATAAGTCTTTAATGGCATGTCACTTAGGAAATCCTCTGTGAGACATAGCAGTCCAAATTCCGTCGTCATCGTCGGTGGCGTCCACACTTTTTCAAACTCACATAATTGGTCAAATCTGTATGGATATAAACGAAACTTGATCAGCAGCTTCTTTATGTTCAAAATATTTCATCCATATTAAAATTTCGAAGAAATTGATTTTTATTTTTCTGTATTTTAATGTATAACTGGACTTAGTCTGATTTTTGCTTGATTTTTTGGTAAACCATGAGGTTAAGTTTTTTCAAAGTTTAATATCTTTGTCAAATCTTTATAGATAATGATGAAACTTGCTGAAAAGCTTCTCTATGGGATA
>JARWCS010000005.1:3344165-3360102 GCA_034783895.1 Geukensia demissa
TTTGTGTTGTTGTCCAGGAGTGGAGTAGGGTATAACTTGCTGACCTGTTCTATGTGAATTGCTGCAAAATGATACCCCTGGCGTCAAAAATGTTTTCCCTGTGCCTTTTGTGGATTCCACTGAAATATGTGACAAAAAACACCCTTTATAGCGATCAGCAGGAAGTGTTGCTGTCTGCTCCGTGGTTAGCTTATTCTATTTTTATATAAGCATGCTGCTTAGTATACTTTTGTGTGGCAGTCTAATCATTGTGTATTGGGATAGCTAACCAGGGAGCAGATAGTACAGCGTCCTGCTGATCTGATCGCGTAAAGGGTGTGAAAAATGGTTTATGTCAATCGTCACAAATTGATGCTTTTAACTTGTGTATAACCATGATAACAGGGCAAACTATTATATCTAGCTTAGTCTCAAAAGTCCCTGAAAAAATATACATTTATTACATTAAAGCTATTAGTAAGCAGTGGACAGATGATACAGGTGAGGACTGAGGTGTCTCTTGATATTTATGTTGAAGCTAAGTGTTTCAACCTTTTATAAAGAATACCTCAAATATGTGAAACATGCATGTACAAAATTATGTCAATCATTTGTCAATTGCATACAGCATGTACATTGTACAGTGTTATAATCAAATTGATGTGCTAAAAATGTATTCAAGAATAAAAACTAGTAATGTCATTCAAATTAATTGCATATTACTGTCAGCACAGCTCAATATATATAACCCAAATTTGAAGAAACCATTGAATAAATTTGCACAACTATTTATAATTTATCTAGGACTAAGTAAGACTGATATTTTTAGGAATGGGTCATTCCTAAACAGCTTGAAATATGATAAAATTAAAAAAAACGATTTCTGAAGTGAACTACGCTGACAGTTAGGTTAAGTCTTAGTCTTTTTTTCATGGTTTTGAAGAGTACCGAAAATTCTCTCACTGAATGTTATTTTTAACCCAATTTGATTTGTAAAACATGTATTCTTTTTAAATGAGAATTTTAAAATCTGTAGGTATATAGTTAGTGTTACATTGTTGGTCTCGTGATTGTTATGACCATCTTTTAGCAACGGTGGCATTTAGTTTTGCCCTCATCAGTGCCTCTGTCTGTATGTACATTTAGACGGGTGTCTGCACCTCCATCAAATTTTGTAAATGATTTCTCAGCTTATGTATGTTCGATTGATTTGATATTTGGTCTAAAGCATTAGGTGAGTTGTACCAAGTCTAACCTTTTTGAGGTCCGTCATATGTCTACTTCCTGTTTGCTGGGACGGGAGCATCTGTCACATTTTCTCTGTGTTTCTTTTTTAAAGTACAAGTATATCATTTTCTCATTTTCTCATTTTTTGGGTGGAGTGACAAAGCAAAATGTAAACTTTAGTGTTTAGAATGACTTAAAAGTGATTTGTTTAGGAAACAAATATACTTGAACAGTGCATATTGTTAGGCAAATAAACAAAACATGTGCATTTATTTGTATAATGATTATTTAATTTGTTGAGCAAACATTGTAACATGTTATAATTTTGTGAATTGATAACAGCAATAGTATACTTTTGTGCATGATTTTTATCCCCCACACTATTTTTGTTGAATTATTGAATTTTATTGGTATCAACACTATACTAGACATGTTATTTGTAACTGTGCCATTAAAAGCAGACTGAAGTCCACTTTGGTTGTTTAGGTCTGGTGTTATCTCCCATGAGGGTCTTGGGGGTGATGGTGGTGGAGGGATGGATGGTGTTCACAGATCATGCTTATATGCTTTCACAGAATCTTTAAGAAATAATTTTCACAGATCTCATAAAAAATTTTGTTCTGTTTATTCATGAGCCACATGAGGGTTTGCTTCAAGTATTCTAGCTTATATTTTTCTGGCATCACCCTTGCTAAAAATAAGGGTGATCACACATCAAGTTTAGATCCTATTTGGACCTGCTCACATAGTTAATTGTGAAATACCAGTTTAATTTTTTTTCATACAGTTTTTCATGATCAATTTGGTTTTTTGTAAGGGTTGTCTCCCATATGGAATGGTATATTGATATAGTTTTAACAGTGAAATTTGGGTTTTCATTTTTTAATATTTTATTTCTGCTACAGATTTAATGCCAAAAAAAAATATTTTTGATTATTTTACCAATGCGCATCAGACTAAATTTTTTCTCCTGGTAAATATTATGGATTTTAGGAAAAATAACAACATTGAAGGTTTTCTCATGATACAGCTGTATTGAGGCACTGTCCCAAAGGGAACACAACTCTTACAAAAACATACAAATTATGAATAAATCCAGAGTTACAAAAATCTGGAATTGATGCTTGATTACAGAATCGTGAAAGTGCTGCAAATTTGGTTAAAAAAATTATATTTTTCCATATTTTTCGTAAAAAAAAACAACTTAAAGTCAAACCGGCATTTAGAGGTCACAAAAGGGAAGATATAAAATTGGCTGCTAAAGACAGGTGGCTGTTTATTCAAGATTCTATTTGACTGAGATATTCAGCAAAGGGAAATTAAAATGTGGCTGTTAAAACCAGGTAATCAAGATGATCGAACCAACGTGTTTGACTATTTCTTAAAAGTCAAATTTCATGTCTAGTAATACTGTTACAGTAACTGTCATTTTCTTTTTTAAATCCAGGATGTACTATGAAATTTCAATATTGGAATAAATATTTGTTTTCTGATGAAAAAGAACATAAATAAACACCCTAGATAGATACCCAATTTTAATTTCTTCGGGTCACTCTTTCGATGTTTAACAATGCACGAAGAAACTGACTGTAAAGCAAGCTGTCAAAGGCTCCACAGTAATAAATGTATAACTATTCAAAGGTAATGAAGGTTTCAATATACCTAGACCAACGATAGCTTTAATTGTAAAACAAGTAACAAGTAACATCAATACTTTCAGTATTTGCTCTTTCCGGAATATCTTGCATCTTTACACATGGTTTCTTTGGCGACATTTATCTCTTCCTGGTATTTTGTAATAATAGAGCTGTTAATCATGTTCAGAAAAAATCTATGAAGTTAAAACAATACTGTTGTTAATGCTTTTGATCCATAGCACGATTTCTTTCTTCATCATGCATCTTGATGGGTTTTTATCCGATAATCTTTAATGCGAAGCATTGGTACAGACCAAATATTGATGCTTAGAGATATTTTCTTAATGAAGTGACATAATTAAATATCAGTAATTGACCCGACTATGAGAGAGTGTGCTAAGCAACAACACCATACTGATTTAGACTATTGATATTGAATATTTTATAAGAGTTTGTAGATGGATTAAAGTAATATATATTGATTTTGTATTGGTAAATACCATTTCCATGGTTAGATATTTTCACTTAATGTGAAAAAAATGTGTTTGACTGACATTACAATTTAAAAAGTGACTTAAGACTGGATTTGATCCATGTAGTATTTATCTGATTGTAGTTTTTTTTTTGTATTAATGAGAAATCTGCAGTCTTAAATATAATTTATTGGTATCTGTGCCGAGCATCATATGGTGGTTGTTACCGATTTAGAATTAATTACGCTACTTTCATCTTAGTGTTCTCATTGATCTTAGTGGAGGATTGAAAATGAAAGAAATAAATTGTAACAATCATAACTTTACAAGCTTTTGTGTACGTCATAGCAAAGGTGTTTGAAGAGGGAAGGGAGGTTATTGTACGTCCTGGGAATGAAGGCGGTATGAGATTGTTACTTTCGTTAAAGAAAATCTATTTCCTTGGTATTTTCTTAAAATCATTTTAATACTTCATTCTCAATAATTCAGAGGAAACTTGGTGCAAATATTTATTGCAGTAAGACATGAAAAAATCGATAAAAAGAATAAAGCAAGCTTAAACAATGATAAGAGCAAAACCAATCTGACAAAACCGCAATAAAATAAAAGCAATTTCAGCAACATATACTTTGTAGGTATAACATAACTAAAACATGGTTAATTAAAAAAACACATATTTCAGTAAAAAATCTTAAATATAAGCCTATAGCAGTACAAAAAAAAAAAAAAAACCAGATTATTAATGTATCAAACTAATAATCTGTTTGTGTGGGAGGGTGGGTTTTGGCAACAGCAAGCAGACAGCCAGGCTGTGGCCATTATAAAAATAATAAATTAATATCCTGACCAGACTTGATAAAATTCTGTAAACACGAATTTCCAAAAAAATTTTGTCTACTTCATTTTCAATAACAGGGTATTAGGTGCAACTATTTATTGCAATAAGACATGAATTTTACATAGCTTAAAACAAGCTTAAATTAGGAAAATATGGAAACCCCAGACCCATAGTATGATTTCCTGATAAAACTATTTATATATGTATATATATAAAAAATCAAAGAAAAGGTAATGATGGGAATATTGATTATTGTCAAGTAACAATAAATAGAGAGAGGGGGGTTAAAGTTAATAACGTCCAACATAACAAATGAATGCTTTCAGTCAGATGTTAACAATATACTTTGGTAATGCTGTCAATATATACAACATGTACAAATGCAACTTCTCTTTTTTGGGAGGTTCGGTTCAAGTTGCGCGTTATGCCAATTTTGTTGGATGGAGTAGGATTAATTTATATATGGTATGCCTCGCTCTTCAACATGTTTATGTTCCGAGTCATTTCACCAGGCAAAACCACCTGGAATGCTCAGGTTGCACCTCCCCTTTAGAGAGAATGTCCTGTCAGTTGAAGCCTATTACCAGATCTTAGTAAATTGAATTCAAATTTTCAAGAAATTTGTCATATGATGAAACTTTTACAACATGCTTACAAAGCAATTATCAGTGTTCATTGACATTATATCCCAAAATTACATGAAGACAAAGAATTCAAAATATGGCTGTGGCTGGACAGAGAGGATGACCTTCAATAAGTAATATGGCTGTGGCTGGACAGAGAGGATGACCTTCAATAAGTGGCATGACAATCTGTTATTTTTTCGCATGAAACTGGATTTTTTTGTGTAATTAGACATAATAATAAAGTTCATGTGTTGAGCAATACACAAAACTGGAATCTTGGTATCACAGGCATAAAAACTGCAATGCTGGAGCACACAATAAAACCCAATCAAGCATTTGTGCACCAAACTCATAATTCAAAAAGTCTTACTACAAATAAATTAGTTTCCAGGAAATTTTCTAAAACTTGATTAAGATCAAAAAGAAGGTTTTATATTTTTCATATAAGTTGGAGTTTCTATTACCTTGCTTCATCAAAGGAAGTTCAAATTTCTAACATTCCTTTGAGAAACAAGATCATTCCTTTGAGAAACAAGATCATGGCAAGTAATTTTATGTTTTCAGTTATTATTTGTTGAGTAATATAAATTTTGAGATAATGACAGTAGAAAATCTAAGCCAGTATCTTTTCTATGAAGATCTCTATAACAAAACTGAACATGTCACATCATGAAGGCGGTGAATTTTGCTAGGTATTTTCATAATTGTTCCAGCTATTTCATTTTTTAGACAACAAAACATACACCAGTTCATGTACATGTTTTCCATCAATTCCCAAATAAATTTCCTACTATTTCAAAACCTACTGAAAACATTGGTCATTCTGTTCATATAATTGAAAAACAAAAATAGAACTATTTACATGTATGTGGAGCCCATAAAAACCAGGGTGAACTTAGGTGGTATGGAAGGGTAAGCAGTTCTCTTTAAAGACACTGGCCACATTGTCCATTTTCCAATCTGGTATAAGTCATTTCAGGGTAACGGGGAAGGCTTAAAGGAATATAATCTCCAGTGGAGAAAGTGAGAAGCTTGATTAAGGTTACTCTACACAATCACAGGAAAAGATCCATTGTTTAACTGTGTAACAAGCAAGTTGGTAACAAATCGAAACAATGTACTTAGTGTTACCCCATGTTGGTTCTGCTTATGGGTTTCTAATCTCTTCTACAGGAGAGTCGCTTAAGAAAATAAATGATAATAGATTCTCTAATTGTATTTTGTCGGGAGAAACTAACTATAACGGGCAATTACATACAATTTACACCTGTCTAAAACCGATTATTTTCGGTGCAATACATTCTAATATGTATTATCTTATCAATAATCAACTAATTATCTTGTTCATAATCAACTAATTATCTTGTCCATAATCAACTAATTAATTAACCCTAAATTCTGCTTTGTTCCAGAGAAGTTCAGTATTTTTGAATCTAAGAGCCCACATAATGTGGCAACATTTGTGCCTGGATATTTTACTAACAGTTTTTTAAAGGACTACTTATTCAAAATACATATAAACTGTGATACAACAGTCATTCCTATTCTCCAGTTGTTATAAGATACAGGGGCTATGCTTCACATAACATGTATGTCTCATGTTTAACCTGTATTAAGAAAATGTGTACCTGGAGACCCGATTTTAATATTCTGCATATTAAGCACCCAGTTTGCTTAAAAAATATTTAACACTAAAACATGAAATAGTTGACAGTCCAATGGAAGCACAGGGCACTTATTAGAATTGGCAATATCTTAATTTCTAAGTATATTTTGTTTCCATAGAATCGCCCGAAATCAATGATTCTATTTCCTTTCCCCTTCAATTAATGTTTCTCCATATAAAATTGTTGTTTTCTCAAAGAATATTCTGTTCTTCAATCTTGCAATTCCCAGAGTTAGCAGGGGCGCCTAAGGATTTCAATCAAAATTCAGGAGAGGGGGCACATATAGCGACAGTGGGCTCTATACATTTACATTGGTTGATCAATTTCTCAAAATTAATAAGGTAAGACTTTGCAGCTCAATACACTAGTTTGGCTAATATTAATATATCCATTCTGCTGATACAAAATAACAGATTAGCTAAAGCAACTGGACAATTTAAAGTATTTTCGTCATAGCCTGCAAAGACGTCACTTGTAGTTAACACATCATATTGACAAATTAGAATAATTATGGCTTGCCTTTCCTATTTCCAGAAGTCAGAATTCCCTTAGGTTTATTTTAGGAAATGCTAATGTTACCACAGAGGTATATTAATAGAGCAATCATCTGTTGTATATTTGGTTTTATATATATTTTAATGCTGACTGCCATTTCACAAAACACCGGTAAGATTTACGTTCACATAAATCCCTTAGAAATGAATATAACTAACGTGCACGTGCACGTAGGTCTTACGAGAGTTTTGTAAAACCGTCTTCAGGACTGTTGTCATTGGTGCAAAAACAGGAGATTTGGTATAACAGCCACCCAAAAGGTATAAATTAAAATCATCTACAGGTCACTTTAAAGCCTTCAACAATTGGACAAAGATCCACCCCATAAAGTCAAGATGTTAAAAGGTCTAAAAAAAATAAAATGTCAAGATCATTCAATATTACAATTTATAAATAATTTTTTAAAACGCCAAAAATGTGATAATATAACTCAGGATCACAACTATAGAACAGGAAACAGAATCACAAAAGTTCACTTCATCATTTATTGAAATTCAGGAAAATATCGGGAAATGAATAAGTTTTGAAGGTTCATTTATGTTCAGTCTCCTGGTCCGGTAAAAAATGTGTAGGTGCCCCTACATTTTTTGGAAAATTTTAATCTGCCACAGAAATGTCTGAAATTTAAGGTTAAAGGTTATCCTTTTGTCTTTATCACTGTAAAAATACAAGATTGGCAATGTTGCATAAATTTGATTAATTTTAATATATTGTGTGCATTTTGTGTAAAGTTGTTTCTTTTTGGCCGTACCTTTTATTTGAATATATTAATTGTCTTGTAGCTGCTCAACTTTAGGCGTCGTCAGGAAAATAGTTGAGTTATCAATCTAATTGAATGAAAATGCACTGAAAAATTTTTATTTCCAGCTAAATTATATTGGTCTTTTGAGATTTTGTAATAAACTAAACACCATTCATTTTACTCACTGAGCCAGTGGTGGAAACACTTGTCTCTACTAGATCTTTCGTAATTATTCTAACTTACTCTGTTTTCTTTATTAGACATTTAGTTGATGATTAGAATGTCCTGTTGAGCAAAATAATTAAGTTAAAAAAGGCTTAATTCTATTAATTTGAGATTAAATGAAGAATATTGATATTTGAAAAGGAATGTTCAGATTGGGAAATCGATGGGATATTTCTAACAATCCCTTACAAAGTAATAATAATTGTAACTATGATATTAATGTCTAGTACTAAATCAAAGACTGTAAAAAAGGAGATTTGTTTTAAGCCAACCAGAAGTTTCTTACTTAATCATATTGTCCAGATAGACTTTTAGTTTAGGTAGGCTTGTAGTCTTAACTAAAGGCTAGTGGGCTGAGTCTGAATTGCTCAAGGGAGCTTGGCAATAGAATAAATTATATACACAAAATTGTACTGGTACAGAAACGTGCAAAAAGTATTCGGTCATTGTCATTTTTCTCTGTATATTTCATATAAAACCAAAATTTTCAAAAAATAATGGTGGAGTTATTCCTTGTCCGATTTTAATAAATTTTATACCATTAAAATCAGAATATTTTATAGTTTTATTGTTTATTTACATTTGATTTTCTGATTTGATGTTTTAAAGAACTGTTGATATAAACAGAGAGTTAAACTTTGATATCACAATTTTACTTATGTATATAGGGAATTATGACACCAAAAAATAAACTCTCTGTTTAAATTATTGCCTTTTTCAACCTGCAAGTCCGAAAATTATATCAAAATATACAATGAAACTGTGACATGTTCTGTGTTTAATGGTGAAAATTTTAATTGAATCGGATAACAAACAACTTCACAATTTTTTTTTGAAAAAATGTGGTTTTATATGAAATATATAGTGTAAAATAATAGTGACCAAATACTTTTTGCACGTCTCGGTACCTCGAAAATTATACAAGGTGACTGCATATAACATTTGAAAAGGCATAAGACAATGTAAGAGTTTGAAAGTATGAGGAGGAACATTTACAAAAGAACTCCAATAACTACTTTAACAATTTAGTCATTTAACAAAATCTTGACCATTGTTCACATATCATTCTGTCTAAAAAAATTGTATTACGTCATTGTTCACATTTTATTTGATCTAGATTTTACTGTATCGCATCAAAAATTACATGTTATTCAATCTAGATTTACTCTGTATCACTTTTTATTCGCATATTATTCAATCTAGATTTTACTCTGTATCACTTTATAATCGCATATTAATCAAACTAGATTTTACTCTGTATCACTTTATAATCGCATATTATTCAATCTATATTTTATTCTGAATCACTTTATAATCGCATATTATTCAGTCTAGATTTTACTCTGTATTGCATCATAAATCACATATTATTCAATCTAGATTTCACTCCATATCTTGCGTCATTGTTCTCTTATTATACAATCTAGATATTACTCTGTATTGTATGATAGTTCACATATGTTTCAATCTAGATTTATCACTGTATCACATCATTGCCAACATATTATATGAAGGAGATTTTACTCTGTCATATGATATGATAGTTCACACATTATTCAATCTTAGTTTCACACTGTATCACATCATTTATTCTACATTTCAGTCTGTTTCGCATCCCTGTTCATACTCATTCAATCTAGATTTCACTGTCAGTCGCATCATAGTTCATATATTGCTACAGAAAATCAAAGATGCTAATAAAACATTATTAATGTTAGTATTGGTATGATTTGTTGATTCAAGACATCACCTATACTGTGCATTGATATTTAATAATGTTTTTCATCTTTATGGAGATTATACATTAAGACCTAACTTTTGTAGTTGGTAAATTGTACTTGTCAATACTGTTGTCGATAACTTTGTCTTGTTTACACTGCAATTTCCAACTCTACGTGATAATGCAACTCAGGATTAAGTCATTCAAGAGAAAAGAGAGATAATTGTCTTGGTACAGACTCCAATGAAAGCACAGAGTGTGGGCCCTAAATCTTTAGAAATAAGATCAACAATTTCAGCACAATTTGATGTACGAAGAAATTAAAGGCAATTGATGTTGCTTAATGACGGAAAGCCGTAGAATACAATCGATATACTTATGACAAGACAAGCTTTGAAATAGTGATTGAAATTGAGCTTCATCACCATTTATTGGTATAAACATCAGATAAATGTGGATTCTTTTAACGGCAGAATTAAATTGTGGAAAGATATTTCTTCGTTTTTGTGTGTTTTGAAAAATAAGTCTGATTGACTGATCCTTTAAAAACATGTAGGATTTCAGAAGTTTGCAAGTGGGCATGCTCAGGTTCGGCATTGAGTTTTAATTCCAGTGGAATAAAGGTCATTTCTTACTCCTTAGGCTTCATCATTTGATGTATTAGATTTGTTTGGTAATCCCCTCTAGATTTAAGCATTTCATTACAGTTAAGTTCAGTTTGGCTGCAGTTAGGAATAATAATGTTTTATTTATTTGCAATTAAGGTTTTGAGATACTTGCATTAAATGTGAATGAATGTGTAGGTAGAGGTTTGGAGAAATGTACATTTAAGAATGAAAATAGCAAAAAAAAAGAGAGAAATCAAATGAAAGTAGAGGAGAAATGATGTAATGGAGTCAAACTTCAGTTACTTAAACACCCAAGGGACCAGTTGAAACTGAGTAACTACACAGTGGTTTGAAGAAATAGAGAACCATGCATTGTTGGCCATTGATAATTGTATTTTCTACAATCAAGAAAGTTAAACATTAAATTTCAAGTCTTAGTGAGAAATTTGAATGTTTAGCTATTAGGATTGTAGAAGCCGTTGATAATAATATTTTCAACAATCCAAAAGTTGTTAAAACGTTCAAATTTGGAGCCTTGGTATTTACTATCCAGATTGTTTAAAATATAATTATGAAAGTTTTTTCAATGTGAGATTTCTCTAATTTCTCTAATTTCTTAATGGAGGTTTTGCTGTTTGAAGTTTACAATTGTTTGAAAACCCAAGTTTAATAGTGAAGTCCGCTAAACTGCATTTGGGGTTGATAATCATTGCAAGCAAACAGTCGAAAGACATTAAAACTTCATAACAGTTAGAGGATAGGAAGTTAAAAAATATTCAGACTTGAACAAATAAGACAAAAAAAAATTCTAGCCTTCATTACTTTGATAATGTTTTGCTGCTTATTTTCCTCTTGTCAACTTTGTTGTTGGCAGGGGATATAGTAACGCCACTTTCCTTCCTTCAATCATTCCAAACCGCCTCGGTGGTGTAATGGTTAGCGTGCTCGTCTCGAGTGCGGAAGGTCGTGGGTTTGATCCCAGGCCGGGTCAAACCAAAGACATTAAAATTGGTATTTGCTGCTTCTCCGCTTAGCAGGCAGCATTTAGGAGTAAGAGCAAAGATTGGTCAGCCCAGTCAGAATAATGTGTCTGGGTAGTGGCATGTCTTCCTGCGGACTGTTGCTTTTGTGAGCCAGCACGTTAAATATCTGGCTCAGCGTGTCGGTCTAGTACAAAGCAGGGTCCATTCATCATTACCATTCATTAATATGCTCTCGTCCTGAATATGCATGAAAAATTTGCCACTGGACGTTAAGCAACATTCAATCAAATTTTTACATGGAAAAGGGATGCCATTTTTTATGTTTCCCTTGTTTTAAAGATATAAATTTTTCCACCCACCTCAATACAGACATGACAGATCCTAGTGTTCTTTAAATTAAACATTATATATCAAGGAGCTCTGAGAATGCAAGCGAGTGAGGAAAAGTGCAAATTAGTTTTCAGTATTTATTGGAGGAGATAGCAAATTTGATTGCTTTGAACATTTTCTGAATTTTACATTTACTTTGTAAAGAATCTCGTTAATTGAAAGGGATCATTGTATCAAAGTCAATAATTCTCTGACAAAGTTAGTGGGAAAAAATTAGCTGAAGTGCAGATGAAGAGAACTTGTGGCACGTTTTATCGATAATTGATGAATTTTCCTCTGACATAAGATCTATACTTCAGTGACCAATTTTCATCATGCCTGTGCTCCACAGTTTAAAAGACATAATAAAAGAAAATTGAATTGAATTGAGAATGAATTTTTTAATGCTGTATTTAATGCTGTATTTCTATTTAAAATTTAAATTTTCAGAATAAAAGAATATTATTTTCTGAACTTGTCCTTTCTTAATCTTTTATTTTTTTAAGTTCAGTTCTGAATCAAGAGGTATATATGCTTTTAAAATGTATAAAGTTTGGTATTTCTTATTTTTTTTTACTCTTAAAAGAATTCTTTTTCCAATCAAAGTTCATTTTTATGGAGAGAAGCGTTTGTAATTACATGAATGAAGACGATTATCATTTTATTTTATATTGTATAAAAAAATGTCTGGCAACAAAACAGTTTTCTATCAAATCAATTAATTGCAATTTCCTTTGCAGAAAATTTTTTTTTGTTGCGCTAAATTTTGTTTTGATTGGTCGATTGTCTTTATTTCCCCGATAGGAAGTATACATAACATGAAATAAACCATTAAGATTCTCCATCTTTTGCAGAGTCCTTGCAAAATTAGGTTTAAGTAACAGGCTAATATTCTACATAATTAAATCATTGGAAATTTATTGAAAATTTAATGCTGCTCAGGCTTATATAAATCTACTTCAATAACTGGATAAAACCCGATTGTAAATCAATATTTGATTATGTTGTTTTCATACCTCACCACATCATAACACATTACAATAGCAGAATACATGAAAGAGAGAACAGCACAACCGCAATGATCAGAAAGTAATTACAGTTGCTGCTAACTGCATATGCAGGAAATTCTGCGGTGACACAAAGATGCGACATCACGCCAACATGTAAATGTTAGTTTCATCAGATTACAGCCATGTAAAATTTACTTGTCACTTTTAATTGTAATCTTGGTAGTCGTCGCCATGAATTGAATCATCTTTTTCGTCTTTTCTAGGCATTTAGGTGACAGACATGGGAAAACAGAGCAGTAAGCTCAAGCCAGAAGTTCTCCAGGATTTGAAAGCAAACACAGAATTTTGTGAAGAGGAGTTACAGGAATGGTACAAAGGATTTCTGAAAGATTGCCCAAATGGCCATCTTTCCGTTGAAGAATTCAAGAAAATCTATGGCAACTTTTTTCCGTACGGTGATGCATCCAAATTTGCGGAACATGTTTTTCGAACTTTTGATACAAATGGTGATGGGACTATAGACTTCCGAGAATTTATCTGTGCTTTAAGTGTGACATCTCGGGGAAAACTTGAACAAAAGTTGAAATGGGCCTTTAGCATGTATGATTTAGATGGCAATGGATTTATATCACGACAAGAAATGCTAGAAATTGTGACAGTGAGTATTTCATTTTTGATTAGGTACTGAAATATAAATACCGGGATATGTGTTCAGACATCACTACAATATACTCCATATATACTCTACTTGATATTTAGAACATATTCACACTTGAAAAAAATGTTATGTATCAAGACCTTTAACCCAATATGCATTTGACTCGCATCACACAGAATAAGGTTTTTCATTTAAAGCTATCTCCCCAATTTCGTTGGTTTTCTACGGGTACATGTAGCTTGCCTTCCTCCACAAATAAAATTGACTGCTGCGATACGACTGAAATACTGTTGAGGTGGCATTAAAACCCAATCAAACAAATATACATGTACAAACTTACATCTTATTTTATAAACATGATAAATTTTCATTTCTGAGTAATAAAAAATTATATTTCTGTGAGGCATCGTATACCTGTAAAATCTGCTTTCAAACTTTTTTTTTGTAATAAAATGTTGTTTTTTTGAGTAGATTAACATCTAAACCAAAAATCATTTTGGTACCGGTAAGTGCAAGACAATTAGAGCAAAGGCTACCCAAAATTAGCCTTAAATTACGTCAGATTGACACTTTTTACTATTCTGAATCTAATTTATGATGCCACATGGTCCGTTATCATGTCTCCAAATACATTTCATGTACAGATATACAGTCATGACAGTATTTGTAGTACATTTGTCAAGCTCCAAATAAATCACCATATACAATACAAAGTACTTTAGGCTGAAACAAATGTCACATAAAGTGCTAAAGTGGTGATGAACCTCAATCAATTAAGTTCACTCCTCTACACCTTCAATGTATATACAGTGAAACCTGTCTAAACTGAACACTGAGAACACCGAAAAACCTATTTAAACCAGACTGATTCTTCAGCCCCTTTATACAAGTTTTCATTTGTTTTTAACATGCCTAAACCAAACACCTATCTAAACCGAACATTTCTTCAAGACCAAAAGGGGTTCGGTGTAGACAGGTTTCACTGCACATATATATATAAACAAACTTCTTAGGACAAGCTCTCTGCCTTATTTTACCCCAAATTTAACCAGGTCACTATAAAGAGCATTGGAAAGTTAAATTGAATTTGCCATTGTAAAAAGGCAATGATAGTGGGGCATTTTTGCAAGTCCATGATTTCATGGTTTGATCATAAATAAAGGTTAAAAAATATTTGAAAGTTTTTAAAGAAGTGAATTGTAAAAATTTTTTATTGGCTGAAGATATGGTTTTAAAAGTCTAGCTAGTCTTATTTTTCGTGACTATGAGTGACACAAATATCGTGAATGTAAGAACCTGTGAAAATTTCCTGCTCTACAAAAACATGAACAACAGTATTGGCATTTATCATAACAACTTTGATAGGAAATTATTAGTTGCAAAGTTTCAACTACTAGAAGTTGGGTAAACATGGTAAAACTCTGATGAACTTAAATTTTTGTCCCAGGGTTTCCATTTTCCATGAGGCAGCATGTAAATAACAACATTGCCACAAAAATTGAAAGAAAAGGTATAAAATTATTGCTTTGTTTAGCATTTGCACTAATCATGCTAATAAAAGTAAAAAAAATAAATAATGTCCCACTTTCATTTGACATTCTGTTCATACCTCTAATGTACTTTTACTGCTAAAGAAGATTAAAATGAAGCTCATATTCTATTAGGCATGTAATATACAATAGAAAATGATTTAGATTAGGGCCCAATAGTTCAAAACTATATCCAGCAGAAAAAAACACTGGATATTTTGTTTCATTTGTTTATAAAATTCACTTGATTTATGATAGGGAACATGTTTCATTTGCTAAACAATTCAGCCTTGAGCTTTAACATGTTAAGAATAGAATACATTTATGTAGGGGAGGGTGGAAGGTGGAATTACTTTCAATACCCGCTATTCAAGAATAGACAAGAAAACAAGCAAAATGGAAATAAAAACTTAAAAATAATTAAAAACCTAACCTAAAACAACATGGCCTATTTGAAACAGGCAAACAAATAATGTTAATACAAGATTTCTTTACATCATGGAACTTGCTCAAGTAGTGGGTCTGTGGCAAACATTTCACAAAAAGTCCTAAGCATGGTAAGACATAAGATAACTGGTTAGTCCTGTAATAGGTATGTAACACAGTAACACTTAGGACCTTTGACAAATGGTAATTGCTGCTTTTCTGCTAACCACCTTGTAGTTAGGAGCAAGAGCAAAGACTAGTTAGTCACTTAAAGAGTTAGAATAAGGCCTCAGAGTAGGATAACCTGCATCGTCAAGCATATAGATCTAGCATGTAAAAAATGAAGGGTTACCCTGTCATTCATTTAACTTCAAATGCTATGTGTATGTGTACATGTGAAATATTTGCAGTTGGAGGTTTTGCAACATTCATTCTATTAATTTCTTACTAGTAATGGATGAAACTCACATATTTCATATTTTCTATATATTAAACGCTATATGTAACCTCTCATCAGCATCATGTCAAAAAGTATAAAAATGTTTTCATTAAGAAGTTTGAAAATAGTGGTATAAACAATTGCAAACTGCAACAGCTACATGTACAATTTTTTGTGCATGTATATGAATAACATTTATTTTGCCCCAAACAATACAACTCACAAG
>JARWCS010000005.1:3392793-3412119 GCA_034783895.1 Geukensia demissa
AGTTGGATTTATCGATGTGTAAACTTTTTGTAACGTCCAATCAAAAAGCAGCTTACATCCAGTATTGGAATTATTGTAACATGTGTATTTTACCCCACCTCATAAATGATAGATCTGTACCTAGTCAGAACATCCAAATTTTGTTCTTCAATAATTGTTTCCATATTTTCTAAGGTTTCAATTTGTTGCTGGTATAGATAGTTAGTGCATTATTATTAAGCATTTTTGTCAAGGAGGGGAGAAAACCGAAGGGCCAGACAAAAGGGGATAAGTCGAAAAACAATTTCGAGAACATGAACAAGACGGATCATGACACATACTATATTAATAAAACTAGAAACAAACGTACAACTATGAACAATGCGGACCCAACCAAAAAATAGGCGTGAACTCAGCTGGCCCGGAAGGATAAGCAGTTCTTGTAGGGAGCAAGAGAAAAACAAAGAGACAAGTTTACAGACACAAGATTCAAGATTAAAACAAATATGAAATAGCACAGAAAATAAAAAAAAACATTTGTATAAACAATACAGATACCAATTTTATGTATGCACTGTTATGGTTTTTTATGTAATTTGTACATCCTTACACTTCATTAGAGCGATGAAGTCCATGAGGTGATAACACATTAAAGATTCTTCCATGATGGTTTCTGTATCATAAGTCTTCGTTTGTTTGACTTGGGATTATTTTGTCGAAATGGTAGTCGTTAGTTTTACTGGCTTAGGAAGTCGAATTCATATTGCATCGAGACATAGGTAGCTTAAATTATCTCATAGTTGTGAATAAAGTGGGTTCTGTGTGTATGACAAGAGAAGAAGGGTAACGTAACCATGAGGGGATAAGTCGATGGAAACAGCAAATCCGACAAAAAATCCAAGACGGTATTTGCCAGAATTCAATCGGAAATGTATATATATAGCCTACAGTGATCTGTAAAGGATTAGATAGTTATATCGCTTACCAAAACAAAGCTCCTATAACCACATTGCAGTCTTGTTTTACACTGTGTTAATAGCATCCTTTATAAAATGTGTTTTTGTGTGCTTTCACTGTTGTATAAAGAATTTTTTGCATGTGTCCTTCTATGTTGATGGATATAAACCCAAATTTATTTCAAGTGTCGCAATCACAATTATGTTTTACGAGTTCGTAAGTTCTATGCCACAGTTGATACTTTGTGTTATTAATTTCTTTAGTAAACTCATCCGTGGATTTTCTTGTCCAGTCCAACTGCTTTAACTTCTGCTTCGAGGTGATGGTATGCGCAATAATAAGGAGTGTGTTTATCAAGAGTCAGCATTGAAGGAGGATAGCAGCATAGCCCAAGAAAATCAAATGAACAACTTTCAATAGCACATAAAACACAACACACGGAGTCAAAGGTAAACTCGGTAACAACAGCTTCCCATACTTTTATTGTACAACTTGAATCCTATAGATGCAGGTGTGTACGCAAGAACTCAGAGAAAATTAGCAGTTCCGGGTCTTCCGAGATTTCAATTTTTTTTAATTCCATTACAATAAATGACGATAAATATCTCAGATCTCAATTCGAAAAATGGACTACATCTTACTTTAAAAAGACAGAGATTAAAAAAGCAGAATGATAGATAGATATAAATTATTTTACTTTGACAATTAGTTAAAAAGCTTGCATATTTGTTACTTTCTAAATTGTCGACCAATTTAATAATGCGTTCGATTATGTTTGTTTTTTTGGGGGTTTAACGCCACTTTCAACAATATTTCAGTTATATCTCTGTGGTCAGTTTTACTGGTGGAGGGA
The DNA here is from genome assembly GCA_034783895.1 of Geukensia demissa. NCBI lineage: Eukaryota > Metazoa > Mollusca > Bivalvia > Mytilida > Mytilidae > Geukensia > Geukensia demissa. Next base: position 3,394,583 of record JARWCS010000005.1, read on the forward strand.
GACGGATTGCATGAAGAGTACCACCGAACTTGGGCAGGTAATTTACAAACCTAATCACGTGCGATGTGAGCAAAACATCCCCCGTTTTACATGGTACAAAGTCTGGCGCGAACTTTAGGCAATAGGCTACATTGATCTGTACAGGTAAGGTTATATCTACTACCTAGACCATTTGGCCACCCAGACCCCAATATCACGTTTGAAACCGATAAATCAAATAAGTATGCATGGTTACTTGTAAAAATACAGCATTGTTGTCTTCTACCCCGAGGTTTCCTTGATATGTACTTTTAGAGCAAACGAGAAATCCACTGTTTTCCGTTCTGTTCTTTGGGACAGTAACGCTGTTTCCCGTCCAGTTCTTTGGTATATTTTAAATAATATAAATATAAACACAAGGCTATAGTTTTATATTGTATTTTATGTTTTGTAGAAATATACAACAATAATTTAAATAAGTATTAACAATGACAAATATCCGTAACAAACACTCGCTCATTCGCACATTTGGATAAATACTTTAAAGAAACTTTCGTTTCTTCGCTGGCCTTGATTCCTCTAGCACCCATGGTGCGTTCATAATGAACCTTATTCCTAATTAACAACTAATAATAGGAATGTCTTTTGTATACAACAAATTCCGTCAAAGTCGGTCTATTTAACAAGACTTATATCAAATGTTTGTCAACTTCCGGTCGACCGAACCGGATGTATTACAACGATATATGGTCCAGTTTACCCGCAAATGTTTAAATGTATGAATAACAAATGATATTTGCTGAACACACGATCACAGTTTCCACTCCACGTTAATGAAATTTGGATTTCAGTTAGAAGTACCAATTCCTCGTCTTGTACAGTACATTACAGAATGTGTGCATTTTTTGGCAGTAAATATGAAATTAATGCGAAATATCACAACAAAAACGCTCGGGAAATACATTGCACTGATTATGGTGATAAAAATTAGGTCACTCTGATGTATTCCCAGTTGTCATCACCTGGGTATCGCATTTCAAAAGGAAAGTAGATATTAGCCTTTCTAATATGGAATGCTATTTTTCACGGTCGTCCTTTATTTTTCCTTCGTCGTCTTTTTGCAATACCACATTCACATGCCACTTTGATGTCTATTTGTTCTTTGATCCAAACTTCTTCATAAATCGTGCTATTACCCAAAGCCGGAATTGGATTACACCGCGTTGGGTCCCGTTTTAAAATCTGTACACCATACTTTTTCGGTTTACATTCGTACAGATCGTAAAAACACTTCTTTTGAGTTTGGCATGATCCGGATTGAATGTACGGTGGATAATAGTCTTTGTCTAATTTAATCCACCGTGTTTCAAAATGACAAGTCCAAGGCAATCTTTTCACCTTTTTGCCTTTTTTAGACTTTCGAAAAAACTTTTTCAATTCGTTAAATTGTTTCTTTTGAGGTTTTTCGTCTGATTTTTTATTTAAAGATTTAAGTCTATCTATTTCATTGTCATTTATTAAGTTCGTACTCGTTTGCCGTTTTCGTCGCATATAATTAATTGCGTTTTGATCCGGCTTTGAGCCTTCATCGTCTTTTTCGCCTAATCCATAACTAGACGGGTCTATATTTGAAAACTCCTCAAAATCGTCGTCATCTAAATTTGAATATGGCATATCATTTGAATAGTCTTCATCATCGTCGTCAATGTCATTGTCTAATGCATCTGTTATAGATCTTTCCTTAAATGAATTATGATCAATGTCCTTTTTATCCACTGCCATCCGTTTTGAGTCAAAGGAACTCCCCATTAGATACTGCAAGTGCTGGAAATCCACTTCTTTGCAGTTGTGGAACAAAACTGCTTGTCGCCCACCGGCTTCGATATGTGTATACCCTCGGCTGGGAGCTGCGAAGGATGAGCTTGTGAACATTACGAAAAACAATACGAAAAAAGCAAGCTCTTTGGTTCCCTTGATCTGAAAAATAAAAAAGGAATTTTCTAAGTTTTTCAACAAAGAGTTGACAACTTAATTAAAAAAAATATAGTTTTCGGTTTTACTTGTTCTGAAGCCAATTGGAGTAATCCGAGATAATAAAAACACAAATTCTGCAGTTACATGTAGACAAGATCGCTCTGAAGATCAAAGCAATTAAGTAGATTTATAAGTAGAAAGCACTAAGGAATCATATAAGCTACATTTGTACATCATTTAACCGAATCGTAAATTGGGAAAATTATAATTGTCTCTGGGTCTCTTATACATGCGTTAACTAAAATATATCTTATCTTTCCAATTTAGAAATGATTTATATACAAGTTTAATTTAAAGTAATTGTATGAATGTAGAGCCGGATTTCCTTATAAAAATCAATCAAACTTTATCCTGAAAAATAGGGAAAAGGGCTTATTCCTGACCACTTGGTACACGGTAAGACCGCTGTATTGTTATCAAATTTTTACGCATTTGTAAAAAAAACTAGAAAATAAATACAGCCCCTAAAATTGCAACAAGGTGAGACAAACCAACAAAACACTGAGAAATAATGCGAAGATACAATTTCACATTTTCAAATGCTTTAGACTTCCAAGAATACGTAGAGGAAACCCGAATGCTGATTTAGCGAGAAACAAAGGGCGCACAAATAATCAACCGAAAATACATAACAGAAAACGCTATATCAATATGAAAAACCCCGACCTTACGAAAAACCAGGAATAAATAAGGGTGCCCCAGAATGTCGATCAGTCCATGCATATTAAACAACACCAAAAATATTTTGAACTTTAATGTTTCCTTAGGAGATATTGCAGCATTTGCTTATATATTTCTTGTTTCTATAAGGCATCATTAAATAAATATTTATCTATTTTTAGTCTTCTCTACGAATATGTAATTAATTTTGCGTATATGAGTCAATTTTAAGTGAATTACATATTGACTCAGTATAACACCGTTTGCCTTTTGAAGTATCTACTTAAAAATCTCAAAAGTAATAGTGGGTGTTAGAAGTGCGGTTTGAATTACAAAAAATTACTGAAAAGAAAATTATGACACTTTACATAATAACGTGTCGTTTAATCAATCTTATTTGATTTTCATGTGCAGATATAGTAATCACGTGCCCGACATTCCAGACCTAAGGTTGAGGGCGACAGAATAAACAATTTATCTGCATTTCGAGTCTAAATATGGAACTAAATATTTGATTTTTATTTGATCTTGTGATATTATAACGAATTGAAAGCTAGTTAGAGATACTAATCTCCTGGGGTAAAATTAGATCCAGCAAAACAGTTTTGTGTCGTTGTTTTTCTTGACTCCGACCCTGTGGGAACCGTTTGCCACGATGTATATAGTGTCTGGTGTATATCATAATTCCGTTAAGAGAGTTTTGATAGAATCATTCGGTTAATGCAGACTATACATAATAATTCCAATTTACTCCTGAAGCATTTGTCAAGATGCGATTGTGTTTGACACTTATATTATAACTGTATTGATCACTCGCGATGAGTAAGACATTGGATGAATCATAAGTTGTACAAGGACACTCGTATTTTTGGTTAGCGTCAAGTTTCCTCCAAATTTCAGAGCGCGGCAAAGCCTATCCATGATCAATAATGTATATTTATATTCTACATTTGGTTTGTTTTCATCTTAGGCTTAAACAAACAAAGTCATAGACATCTATAACAGTTGATCGGAATCTTTCAGCTAATTGGGATATTAAAAAATTGGCAATATTTTTACAAGTTTTCTGCTTACATAAACTGAAAAAATGATAAAGCGGTATATAGAATCCATTTTTTTTTCCCAAAACGTTTAAATTTTCATGAAAATGCAATAGGTTGTTTTCATTTATGCTTTGACCTATTCGAAATGAGTTGTCACTTCTTCCGCATTACGGTTTCGAGTCGTATACTGGTTCATCTAATGCGTCTGGTTTTTGTTAAAGTTCATGTGAAATAGGTCGCTTGGAATAATTATGATCAGAACCTTTTTCAACCAACGAACAGACATTACAAATATAATTTGATATTAAATAGGTAGATATTGATATATTTATATCAAAGTTCATTTGATATTTGAACCTGAATTTATTAGAAAATTGTCATCATAAGATCGTCATAATTAAAAGCTTGTCGTTGCCACTAATCTGAAACAGCGTCGGATCATCTGGAGGCGAGAAATTTGATATTTTAACCTTGATCACAGAAGAAGTTTTAATTTTCTGAGGAAGAAAGAATGATTTGTTAAAAATCAGACTATTAATGGTTTTTTGTTTACTATAATTCAAAGTAATTAATTTTTCCTTCGTCGCAGTTTGTCTTGACCTGTATAAACCGTCGTTTCTATGGTGCAAAGAGGAAACTGCCTTTTTTCAATAGATTAGGTCGATTGTCTTCTTTTATTAATAGATTAACATTTTTTTTTATTTTGGGAGCCTTTTACAGCTTCCGCTGTGGGTTGGACTCCGTTTTATTCTTTAAGACCGTTATTGGACGTGTAGAAGTTTAATTTCGACCGTTATTTGGTGGATGGTTATCTCATGGACAATCATACCACATCTCCTAGGTTTTTGTTTGCTTAGTAATCTTATAGGCAGGTGTGTATAATCTATAATTTTAGGCAACAAGTTCATCACGCAGACACGCATTCTCGAGAAACATGACTCCTGCTTAACGTAAAACATAAGAAAAACGTACGATTTCCCAGAAATTTGTGGACAAAACGCACTTTTCTACACAATAATTTTGCACTGATTTAATAAATTGTTGAATAAAAACCCTGTATAGTGTAATACGGTTGAGCTAATAGAACACGTAGATGTCGAAACTTAAATTTCTACATTGATTACAAACAGTTTAATTTTTTTTTTATTATATTATATTTTACATCAACAATATTCGATTTAAACAATTTAATTTTTTGTTTTGAATTTTGAAAAACACAGGTTTCCTTATTAAATTTTATAAAATCTTGAGGGTCCTTCAAGATACTCATGTTTTTATTAAAATATGTCTAGTTTAAAATTCACCTAACAATTAGATGTTTTGTTGAAAAGTCAATAATTATCAAAAATATTTTGCGAGTTTGTTGCCGTATTTATTTTTTTTAAATCATTACCTTTTGTACCAGCTCGTTTTTCAGTGGTCAGTTACCAGTCAGTTACACGACATAATTATTGAACCTATCCATCATGCGTTTTTTTAGTTCCAAAAGTTTTAACCCTCGTGGTCCTTAATGGATCAGGTTTTTTCTACACTGATTTATTAAATTTCTCGTCTGATTTATGACTAAAAGTAATTCGAAGATACCAAAGGGGCAGACAGAAATCGTTAAATCGGATGACAGACAAGACCATGGCCAACAAAATGAAACAAAAGACAAATATAGAACACACAACACTACACTGAAAACTAAAGCTGGAGTAATACGTTAACAAACAAGATGATGGAGTTGTTTCAAAAGACCGTCCCCCAATAGATGTCACTATAACTAACGTAACACTTCCGGTCACGTCCATTAATCAACTGCCTTAGATATGCTATGTATTGAAAATTTTCAATATGTATAATAGATTAGTTGGTAATTTCTGTGTAAAATTTCTATTTTTTAAAAATTGAACAAAAACATCCTGTCGTATACTTGTTGATTTTAAAATGTTTTATAGTTACAGCAATTGGCGAAGTTTAACACCATTGTCACGATTTCAGATAAATATTTAATGTTTTATTCTTGTCTGTGCAACATTTCTTGATTTTGTGATATTATCGAATTATTTCATTGATGTTTTAGGTTTTCATTCATTTCGTTTGTCTGTTTAATGATAAAAGCATCAAGACGGACGATAGTGCGATCACTTATTTCGTTTTCCTTAAAAGCACGTGGGATTTGATAATCGGTTTCATAATGCATATTTGTACTCCCTCAACCAATCAAAACTCTAGCTGCAGACGAGTCTGATTTGATTTTCGCTGTCTCCATAACGTTTGCCTTTCTGACAATTTGTTTATTACATTCAACAGAAGAAAATGAATTGAACAAAATTAGATTTATTTTAGTTTGTTTGCGCTGCTGATTGTTTATAGAATATGCGTCGGTGGACTATTGGAATGTCTATATCGTTTATCTATAAAATCAATGTATTCATATTAAATACGCTAGAAACTTATTTAATAATTTGTTATACTATTGCCAATTCCAAGTAATGTGGTAATTGATTGATTTATAAAATGACTTAGCATCTCCGTCGCAAGATTATCCCAGGACAAAATGCAATTTATATAGACAGTCCAGGATTTTTGTTAGAGGGGGCGTAAAGTCACAAAAGGTGGGCCCAGTGGTGCAAGACGAAAGTTTTTTTTATTAATTTGAATTAATTCATAAAACCAATTCGAATGCTTTTTAGATCTATTTTTGTATTCATTATATTCTTCATGTTTGGTAATAAATTTTGTCTTATTTTTGCAAGTCATTACACCCCACGATGGGTGTCACAAAGGTCCGGTGTGGTAAGGCATAAAATTTGCCCAAATTTCAAATTTAAACCAAAAGAAAATTTCTATTTAAAGTAAAAACACAAATCCTCTTTCATTTATAGGAATAGTTCTGGTGCTTCTTAAAAGAATTCGTTTCATATTTTTTAAATCCTGTAAGTTTTGAACACGTATCATTACTTATAAGAACTATAAAGTTAAGTGCTGTAAAACGACAATTTGCTGGAAGTTTTATACATGTATGAAACACTGCTTTGTTTGTGTAATATAGACTCAGGTTATTATTTACAAAATATTCTGTCCAAATAATTTAATACAACAAATTTCGTCTTGACAGTGAAGCAAATCCAAGGGGCTGGTCCTACTAATTTTGTAACTTGAAATTCAAAGGTAAACTTGCACTTTACAGGAATTTGTAGGTTCCGGAAACATAGAGTGCATTTGAAACAAACCAGCATTGCTTCCGTTTTTTAACCGAAAATTGTTTTAAAAGTCATAGTTTTTCCACATTTAAACGAAATATCTTTCAAGTAACAATTAACCATTTTCTTATTTCTAGCATCGTTTCCTCAATTCAATTGTTACATGAAACTTCGTTATCTTGGAAAATACTTTGGATTTTAAACAAATGAAGACCAAAATGTGCGCGAAAACTAAGGATTATCAAGCTAAATATTTAAGATGAACATTTTTATACATGTATGTTAAATCTCATTTTTTAATACGTTTTGTTTTGTTTTGTTTTGCCTTGTCTTGTCGTGTCTTTATGGTCTAGAAATTTTGGATCTGGTAGTAATGATTTTCAGTAAAAATATAAGTTTTTGTTAAGGGTTTTCTGTCCAGTTTCAGGAAAACTAGTTACTTGTCTTACAGAGTTTTTCAGCAGGAACCCGTTTTGGCACTTTAATGCTTTGACAAAATCTATCTTCCAAATAGAGATATAATTACGAGTATTCGGTTTAAACTCAAATGTCGTTACCAGATTTTTTTTAATGAATATTTTTTTTTAAATTAAGACACTGGGTAAAATATATTAATGATCGAAAATTGATAAAACCAGATGAACTGTACCCAAAAGGTCGTAAGTCTTACGAATGGTCGTAACTTACAATCATAATACAGAACCTAACAAGTAATCGCAAGTCTTTCGACATTTTGCGAAACGTTCGCCAGACGAGTTCGTAAATCTCCAAGTTCCGAATCTTTACCTGGTAAAGTAGAGATACAAAAACAAGAGCGCTGAAAGGTTCAGCTTGTTGATGTCTTATTTTGCAATAGTATATTTTAGTAAGTTGTCATTCCAATTTGTGAATGAATTGACAAACTTAAGTGTGGGACAAATATCTAGTCTTGCTTACAATATCGTAATTCTGCGGGGCAACTAAAATATGTTAAAATTTTAGTGTTTTAAGTCAATGACACAAGATGAAAATAGTGGCCTCAGTTTCACTCGGATGTTTCCCAATTGTTTTAAAAATCCAGTCATTTGATTGGCAATTTGTAGAGTTAAAGACATATGTCAAATGGTTTTATAATCGACAATGGTGATTTTGAGAATAGATGAGAAAGTTGAGGGCTTAAAATCGGAAGTGGCAATTTTAGAATCTGATCTTGCGTTTTGGCTGTTAGATTCGTTGTTATTTTTTTCATGACTACTAGTACAGTGTCATTAGCCTAATGACAAGAATAATTATAAATGGTTGTGGTTTTAACTAAATGTGTCTTCACAATTGACCTTCAGGAAACAAATATCTGAGTGTTGTGATGAATGTTGTAGTTTTGTTTGTGGTTTATTTGGTTTGTTCATGTTAAAACAAAATTTAGTTAGCAAAATTTGTTCTTTGACCGATCGTCACGATCTTACTATAGTATACTATCTAAGGAACAAAGTCTTGCGTTTGTTTGTTACTTGAAAGTTTTTCATCCGTTATATAGTCTTACCGAAGGCGTGTTATTGGTTTTACGTCGTCTATTTTTTTAATTAGGTAACATTTCCCGTTTTCACAATGTGACAGTCAGTGTTGTTGTTCTCTGGAACAAAGCGTTGCGTTTGTTTGTTACACTAGTGTTTTTCATCCGTTATATAGTCTTATACCGGAGTTGTGGTCATAGGTTTTACCTCATTTTATTTGTTTAATATTTTGAATTACTTTCCACAATGTGACAGTTGATGTAATTTGATGAAACGGTAAATACCTAAGTAAGTGCAAAGTACTACATTTAATCAGTTAACATCAAGAATTTCATGTTCTTAGATGCAAACGCAACCAGACACTGACTGACACAACCATTGTTTTGGCAAAACAAACTTGTGTGCCTGTTTTTTTTTTTTAATACATTCATAATAAAAGGTCATTTAATGTAAAACATCTACTTGGTCCCGAGCGTACCTGATGAAGGTTAATCCAGAAAAGCGCTTCGTACGCAGTGAATTTTTAGCATTTTCAATCGTTTTTCTATTTTGTCGACATTCTGTTTGATATAAGAAAGAAATAGAAGGCACTATTTTTTAAGAACTTGTTTCGTGCCCCACGGAAATCTAGGCATCAAAATGCAAAGGCTTAATGAGAAATTAAGCAATGCACAATCCAGAAAAGATGATGATTGTGTCTTTCTAGGAAAAATTTCATATTCTTTCTTTTATATACTACATAACTTGCAGTGTAAACTACAATATTTGACTTCCGCAAGCCAAATTATCAAACAAGAAGCTAACCGAAAGAGACGATTTTCAACATCACAAACAAGACAAACGATTTAAAAACAAAACAGGTCGAAGAACTATACTAACGTGGACAACATCGGCTCCGGCTGAGAAAAAAAGCAAACTACATTACTTTACATGGAAACCACCATAACGGGCAGTGTATGTCAATATAACACAGAAAAATATGACTACATGACCACGAACCCCCGAACGCAGGAAGGAAAGTATTTAGACTATTTTAACATGACCCTCACCAATACTTAAACATAACCCGTCCAAAGCAGGCCATAAACTACTTTGGTATAGGTGGACCCTCTCAAAACAGGCTGTGAACTATTTAAGCACTAACCTCAACAACAAAAAAATCAGGTAGTAACTACTTTATCTTTAAAGCGGACGTACAAAAAATAGGTAATAACTTTAAAGTATGCAAAAACCATAAGTCCTGCAATGCAGACCAGTTAATGTCTTTATTTCAACAGTGCTTAAGTTACGAAACAATCAGAAAGCAATACAGAAAAGCCTAAAATTATAGAATATACATGAAAAGGCAAATCTATCTAGGGATACCCAAGACATTATTAAGTAACTAGGTAGGCAATATTAAGTAACTTGTGGATACTGACCTTTAGCAATGTTGACGAAGAACACATTTCACGAACATTTGTACGGTAACTTTTCGTCGTTTCGCCTTGCAGAGATATCAGTGCAATCATATCAGTCCCCTCCAAACTGAGGAAACACTAATTTTTTCTGGAAAAGCATTGTTCTAGTCTCTGTTCCTTTTGGTTTTAAACTGTTTCACTTTTTGGGATATCTCCGAGTAAATGTATATTTAGTATATGTTCTATCACTATGAACTACCTATCTTTCGATGCTAATGTCTCAGTTACGTACATTATCAATTGTTGAAGTTACTTATTCCGAATTGTATCCATATCCTTAACCGTATGAGAATTGGAAAATAGCATTTCAACTTTTGGTTACAGCAGACTTTTATAACATAACTGTAAGGGTCAATAGGGCACTGATACTCCCACGCAGTTTTGGAACTCTCAGACACAATGATTCTTGATGCTGCAAAGATATCAATAAATGAAAAATAAATTTGACTTATATTTATAGTATATACATGTGTCAATTTCCGAGGGAAATTTATCAATAAGGAATGGAGGTTAATGCAGTAACCATAAAAGGAATTGAGACAAGTGGTCAAAGCCCACCTTTCTTTTAAATTAACTCACGCCTCACCACGTGAATTTTTCTCTTTTTTCGTTTTTTTTTCTGTCTTGACGTTTACATAATTGCATGACTTTTCATCCCCCTCAAATCATTAACATTTTAACATTGGTAAAAGATATAATTGTACAAAATGAAAATTTGCTTCTCTGTAGACATGATATATTACAACAAATTTCTTGGTTTTGAGTTTATAATAAGCTATTTGATTACCCTACGACGAAAAGTCAATGCCGAGGCAACTATCAAAGTTGTATAGAATTACCGATAAATGAACTTTGTGTATTTATATGGTATGGATAAACGGTCACTTTAACTTTTCAGGAAAAGGATGATTGAGTTATAAGTATTCTTAAGAGGTTAGTCATAAATATCACTTGGCCGCATTCATATTTTACGAATGTACATCATAGTTAGAATTTTACGTTCATTGATGATTTTTGTGACATAAAATCATTTTACACGATTATTGGATTTTGATGTGAGCGTTTTTCTCTACTTATTTAAGTTTAATAGTAAATATATGACACTGCATTTTCGATTGGGAATTATAAACATTGACACAAAATTGATAGAAGAATAGTCAGGTATAAAAGCTACATGTATAATAAGAACATACAATATGCGTTTCGCCAATAAATACTGAATTGATTTTAAAAGGTCTGATGTATCTTTCTTTGACTGTCATCTAGAATATTAGAAATAAACTTTTTAAGGGAAATAACTCTTACGACGCAACTTAAACAATGCGAAGATCGAAAATCAAGTAATGAAGAAAACAGTAGAAGATGAGGATGCTAAAACTGAAAAGTTGGATTCCAAACAAATGGGATATCAGCCCAAAAATGAAATAATATAAACTTGAGATACGTTTTCCCGTTTTTACCCTTTTGTTAAAACGTTCATTAAAAAGCAGATTTAATCGCTGGAATCGATCTTCTGATGAGAGCGTAATCAGTCAAAATACTTGAAATTATTTCATGTCTAACTAAGGACATCTTTAACATTTTAAGAAATGTACATATTACATACCTTCTTCGAATAATTTTAAATAGTAAATGTTGAGTTCACTAGCTTAGGCGTAGAAAATGTGTATGTGAATAAGTAATATCCGCATGTAAAAGTGTTCCTTTGCTTGACAAGTTTGAAATCAGTCAAATATTAATTAATAAAAACATTAAATAGGTGACTACAAATCATTTAAATATAGCACTACCTGTCAACATTGAATTGCTTAAGATTTAAATTGATTAACCACATCTAATTAGTACGTCAAAATCTATATCCTCTGATGAAATAGGCGTTAAAAAAAGTTCAAATATTGACGAATCGGGTAACTATTTTAAACCATGACGCCTTGAAATAGTATTTTAGTATTTTCCCATCAGTTATAGTTCTACTTTCTCATTTATCATACAGTTACGTTGCAGTTTCCCCGTGTTTTGTGGTTTTTGTGTTCTAAGCGGGCAAACATTTGAGCCCAGTTTAACTTAATGGGACTTTAGATCGGAATTTGTATTTTATATTGAGTACCTCGTAGAGTAAAAATAAAATAAATAGTATTGTTTTGTTATGCTGGTTACGTATTGTAAGCCACGATGTTTACAAAGGCGTGGAAGCATGATCAAGATGTGTACAAATAGTTCGAATATGTCACCAAGTCTCAATTTCAGAATTTCAAAAGAAAAATCAATTATCCTTGATGTATCACTTATTCTTCAATTTACGTAATAAAATATTTTATCATGATTAAAAGTATTTGATCGTAACATAAGATTTAAAATAATTTCAACTATTTTGTAATGACAGATTTGAAGAATTTATAAACATATGTCTTAGAAATTTAGGTGTTTAGATATAAATTCTAATACAATATACGCACTTTAAGATTATTTGAATTGCACTTTAAATATACATACCGAACTTAAAGTTAACATAGATATACGTAAAAGTAAAAACTAAAATGACAGTTAAAAGTTTATACTCAATATTTGCAGTTTTTAAACAGTATTGGATTATGTTGATAGGGTGTAAGTAAACAATTGAAATATATTTTATAACAATGTCTTGACTGGCATTTCTGAAATCTGTCTCGTTTAGTTTTGGCTGTGTACAGTATTGAGGCCTTGTAAAATAGAACTTTAAGAAACCAAAATATAAACTATGAAAGGAAAGTAAATTTTTATTTTTGTACTTGAAAATGCCAATTAAAAACATACATGCATGGTTTAGTCAACCTTCCTGTCAACGAGACTTTTTTGTATATATTTTGACTGACTTTAGTATAATTTGCATTACTGCTATAGGAATATTTATACAAGGATAAGGCTTTTTTAATATTCTGACAAATTTTTGGGGACACACCCCAACGCCCAACCGAAACTACCACTAGTTGTTTTGCTTTCACAACTGGCGAATTTTTATAGTATATGTCCATATATACCATAGACCTTTAAAACAGCACAATGTTATTTGACATTACTTATATTTCTTTTTAAAAACATCTCTATCGAGCATTTTATTAGTGACACTACCGCGCAATTGCAAAAGTACACATCTTATTCTGATGAAAGTATTTCAATACAAATACCATTTATATATACCCATAATAAATGTCTTATTTCAGCGTGACTATGAATAAATTAAGTATGGAGAAATTTGTCCCAAAGTTTCTGGCAAATGATATTGTATAAACGGTCGTAATGATATCTATATTTGATCCGTTATAATTTTGCGTATTTCAATCTTTTGATGGTAATCTTTTTTTTTCTAATACTGGATATTTGATGTGTGAATTTTGGAAAGAACCGAAGAATTTTATTTATTTAATATTTTAACCATATTGAACTTATCAGCGTCGGGCTCAGATGGCTTGTACTTCCCATAAAATTTTAAAATTAAGGGTACTGTGACATATTTACCATAAAACATACGTTTTTTAATGCTGAATTAACTTTTTCGTTTTTAAAAAAATCATGACTTCGCTCCTGACAATTGTTAATGTTCATCAGAATTTTAAATTCATCATTTATCTTTCATATTTACAAATTCGTTTTAGACAAATACGAAGACTCACCGATTCCAAAGTTTTCAAATATACTGCGAGTAGAACAAGTGGATTGTCAAATTTAAACATTGAAGCTAAGAAAACAAATATTTAAGTCTGTCCATTCAGTAAAAAGCAAGATACATCATATATATTATAATTAATGTAAGTATGTTTTTAAAATAATAGATAAGTAGCTTAATTTCCTTTAATTCATAAATATATTGATGATGGCGTGATTTTTTCTCACAGAGAATTAAAAGAAATTTCAATTGTCTTCCAATATAATCCTAATGCAGACGTTTGAAGTGAAAGTTATTGAAAAATATCTGTCTGGTTTTGGGATTATATAGTTATCAATAAAATTAAAACATTAATATTTCAATACAGACAAGATTATACTCTTAAACGGATTATCTAATTACCACTTGAGAATACCACAACGGTAAAAGTGAAGTACGAGTTAACTCCCTTTTGCTGCACGCGACAGGTAGCTGCCAAAATCAATTAGACAATGCTGTTTGACTGGTGATTGATGGTTATTATTAGATCATAGGTTATACAACAAGATGTACTTATGGCATGATTTATATGGGTTGTAACATATAGACGTTTTATTTGCTATCAATTCGCCTCAATACAGAACGCTAATATTTTGTCAAATACTTTTGGAAAACATTTTAAACACACAAAACTATATTTGTAATTGAACATTCTCTCCGACTTTTAAATTAGTATAATTTTTTTTTCAGACATCTTCTTTACAACTGTAATTACTTTCCCTAACCCTCCCTACTTTCATTTTTAATATAAAAAAGCAATCAATATATGACTCCCCCCACACATTCACCATTTTTCAGATGAAATTTTCTTCTTTCCTAAAATTTCGAATGTGATGTTCTTGTGATAATTTCGCAAATTGTTTATGTAAATATGAATATTTACCTGATTCGAACGATGAATTGAGTTATATTTTAATGGTTTCATTTTGTCATTAATCCATAATGCAACACTTCTCAGATACTAACTACAGACAGCAATTTGTGGATATTTACTCCTTTTAACTCTGGAAAAATCTTAAATCCAATGTGAACACTCCGAAAACTTCAATTTTAACACAGTGAGATCTTACAGCATTAAATTTTACTTCCACAAAATGCTTCACTAAGGATACTTGTTCTTCAATTTTTCAAAATTTTCCGGGCAGTTAATTTCCTTTTAATCCATTAAACACAAAAAATTTATCCTTTGTCAACTTAATTTATAAAATAACAAGAAAAATTGCACTTTTTGTTATCTTTTCAAACTACAATAGGAAAACATGCAGAATATGCCGTCAGTCTATTCCTAAGATTTACATGTCATTTTCGGTGACAAATTATATATATAAATGAACGTCTTCTTGTAATCCGTGTCACAAGTTTCACGCAAGTATGAGCGGCGATAATTTTATACTTTAAGACTCCTCGCATAATCAAACCCTTTAATAGCCTGGTTGAATGAATGACGAGGTCTTTTAAAAACAGCTGATTTTGCGCTATCAGAAATTTTTAACATACCTTGTTGCATCTTGTTTGTGTTTTACCTCATAAGGATGTTTACCCATGAAATATTACACCAGTTTGTTAAAAAGAAAATCTATTCAAACGCATGTATTTGTTTTGATTTGTTACAATGTAAAGTCAAAGCGAACTGAATTTTGCGACCGCGTGTGGTAATGTTTAACTTTATAAACTAACAAAAAGGTGAATGTATGTTTTATTCAGAGCAGGAGTAAATCTAGTTTTTGAGCATGCTAGGGTCGAGGTGGTCTTTGACTGTTGCTATGCCGATTCTGAAGAAAAGTTTTGGCTTTTTACCGGCGAATATATGAAGACTCCACAAATATAAATGAGAAAAATATGACTTTTTTACATTTTAGAAGGTGGTACACATTGCCATGTAAATCACATGCTGTAGAATCCAGGAAAAACTTTGAAAAGTTAGGTTAACTGAACTCCGTGAAAAGCTAATTGCATAATCTAAAAATTTGCCTTCAGTTGAGATTGTAAATATTTTAAAAGTCATATCATATCTTTTTCTATTCTTTTCCGAAAAGGAAAGTTTGCGTTCGGTTGTCGATATCGCTCTCAGTCGATAAATTAATCTATCACATGACGTAACAATACATGTATAGATAACAAGAATTCAGGTCTTAGTCTGATGTGAGATGCAAAAATGTTCGATACGGGGTTCGATACAATGTACAAAAATTATTCTAAAGATAAAACGCTTATAAAATATGTAGGTCTTAAAATTTCAAAGTAATTTTCTATGACAGTGATAAATGATGTGCAATAATAAGGGGACCAGCTATTCAGAAGTGCCGATCATAAGTTAAGGTCTTTGATATTTAAGAATTTGATACCCTATGTTTATGATAAATTCCCCCATATCACATCAGCACTTAATTAAAGCTAGATATGTTTTTAATTTCACGACCTTTTCACTTTTGCCCCGTCTGCTTGTCATATCAAATATTTGCAACGAAATTTTACACCTTTACACCTTCGTGTGCAGCTCAGGTAAATATACCGAATATAATAAGACGGATGAGCAGCATAAGGCCATTTACTTACTTAGTGTGTGTATATAAGTCTGTTTTAACTTTCCTGTTTATTGCCTAAATGTTTACAAATATTTAAGAAAAGATATGACAAGAAAAAAAAGAAGATCAACCTCTTTATAACTTTATTATATATACAAGGAATGCAAAAGATATTAATTTTATTCAATCTTTTTACGGGATATAGAAAAAGCTTTTAAATTCAAACAGGTATGAAAGCAAGGGAATTTCTCCGACCTAAAGATATTTAAACATAGATGATGTACGTGTTTAGTTTCTAAATTAAAAGCCTCATATTCACCTTGATTCCAGTGCAAGAAGTAATGAAATTGCTTGCATCAGTTAACAAGAACCATTCTTATGCCTATTTAGGAATTTTAATGTCGGCCTTCTTATGAATAATACATGTGAAATAAACAATTATTTGAATACAATTAAAAGATGTACAGCAATTAAATTAGTTCTAATTAGGAACAAATTTTAGTTCATTAAAGTGCAAAATTTTTAGAATAATAGTTGCGGTTATTGGCTAACGTTATGTGGCTGTGTTCTTGTTATTTCCTCAATCATCATTTGTTTTGACACTTGCAAATTAACACGAATTCTGTCAATCCAATTAACACCTATCTGGTTACAGCAAGAAAAATCCGGTGTCAAAATCTTCAAATTGTGAGAACAATAAAACGTTTCTTTCAAAATCACAGTTAAAAAAGATCTTCATTGTGTCCAACTTCGGAAATGAGATTATTTTTTGCAAGTCCATTCTGTATGCGACCTTTAGGGGTTTGATGTACATCGTTATTACATACCGATATAACAATTCAAACAAAACATTTTATAAAAAAAAAATACAGTACAAATGTATGTCATCTGATATTTTCATCGTGATATCCCATAGGTCAAAGACTCACAAAAATACGATCTAATATCAGTCAAAAAACCTGTAATAAGATGTAGGTCTAAACACCATTTTACTGTGTCAACCGTAAGTCATTTGTATTGTCTTACAAGTGTCAGAGAACAAAAAGAAAATCCCTTAAAATGATTATTACTACAAAGAAACATAGGTCCTGACCTTGTTAACCTTGTAACGAGCCACTGTTAATCCATCAGAAACTGTTAGACAAATTATAATCCATAAATAATGTGTCTCTATATCTATGGTCTTAAGGCATTTGTTCGCCAACGAATGTTTGTTATCCATACCTTTTTCATCTTGACATTTTAAATTTATCATATTTGTACCTTTGTTATAATTACAGTCTTTGAAATAATTTACATTAAGTAAATTTCCTTTGTTGTTTTAAAGTTAAATTAGTACATTTATCATATGTTTTATTACTTTTACGGATTATCTCTTCAGAGTAGAATTCCTGGGGCCTTAAGGTAGTAGATCTAGGTTAAGGGAGATAACTCTTGAAATCAGGAGTATGTTTTTGATATTCTGCTACATGAAGA
>JARWCS010000005.1:3412219-3423211 GCA_034783895.1 Geukensia demissa
TTTATGTTGTGATTATTTACATTGTTGATTTTAATAGAACATTTATGATCTTTACATCGTTTTCTTACTCAGTTATATTGTGAGTTAATTTCCCCGCAAAACTTAGCGCTCCTACATATCTTTCAGATGCTGATGTGAAATTCGTCGATGGACTCCAAATGGAGAACGTCAACATTCTGGCGCGGTTGCTCATACAAGTACGCAGCTAAAACAGTGCTGACGAGTTGTAAATTACAGTGCATCAAATTGATATTGGTATTTTGTAATACATTTATAATTGGTACATGTACAACTTGACTTTCATGTTGCAGTGTTGACTTAATATGTGACTATCTCCCCAAAATTAGATGTTCTGTATGTTTTAGAATTTGCCAAAAAGTTTCTACTGACGTCAGCATTTTCTGATGTACCTTTTTGCATTTGGTTAATGTATGTTAACTTCTTAACATTATAGACCAAGATTGTGTAAGCTGTAATATGCTCTTTCCTTAATTTTGTTTGAAACTGACTTCAAAGCAAATAGAATTGAGTAGTTTATTTATAACAAACTTTACCTTACTGTTTGCATAAATTGTAAACATTAGTAGTATACGGTGACCGTGTCAATACTTAGCTAAACATTCCGAGGACGAAGTGCCTTTACAAAAAACCAATAGCGGTCAAGTATAGGTATATAGGCCAATTTTCTGTATAGATTTTGGTAATCTTTTTGTTTTAAATTGAGGTGACAAGTGGTTTGTATCATAAAAATTGATTTACTTTCGAAAAAGGTCGGCAAATAACATGTCTCGTCATTATTGTAATATAGAGTCATTCAAATGTTTGTTTTAAAATTCAGATGAACTACAGTTTGTTTGCTTAGCCGTAGGAAACATGATTTTTTAGCGATCTAGGGTGTTTATCTCGCTTATTTACTTTGAAATGATACGATTTTTAAGTTTGGTCAGTTAAGGTCAGAAAGCATTGTTATTGGTGTGAACGACCCTATTGCCCTTTGTATAATAATATGTTTCACGAAACATTGTACGGAATTTTTAAACCTTTTCCGATGAATTTCAATTAAAGTCATATAAATACCGCGATAAGTAAATGATTTTGACGGCTTGCCCGTTGGCTAGATTAGAACTATTTTTATATTTAATAATTTTAACACTACTAAAATCAGGTATTAAGTGGGTGGAACTTACCCTTCAATGAACTGATGAAAGAAAAACAAATATCTGTTGTAATGATGGAATAGGAATGCCAAAAATCGTTGAAAGCATGTATTTTAATTTGTAACAACACTAATCAAATACAACAGATATTCCATTGCCCACTGACGAATAAAATGCATAGGGAACAAAAGCACCATATGGGCCTAACATGGTACAGACACAATGTAAGATAATATTTCACTATTTTTATATTGCACTAGTTAATTTTATAGTTTTTATTTTTCACTAGTTTTTTTTCTTCAAACATCAATTTGCATATCTAGACCTTTACTTGTAAGAGCAAAGCAAACCCATACATTAGAAAATTCGCATAGTACATCTAAAGTCAAAAGAACACAAAAAGCAGATCGAAATAAATATGAACCAAATGAAGAAAAAAACAGTCATGAAATAAATGTCCAAACAAACTACCAAAATACTATGTGCTGTTCTAAACCTATCAACGTTAAAATATATATGTGCTTAAGGGATGTCCTATGATGCCCTTTGATTGACTAACATATGCTAATTGCTAAGATATAAACAGAGAAGTTTTCAACGACTGTTACTGTATTTCATAAAACTATGCTATAAGTAAACGCATTCTATACATGATGTAGAATTAACTAATTAATAAATTGGAAAGTCGTGTTTGATCAAATAAATTAATAAACATTGACACTTTGTGGGGGTGAAACAAACTTGACTCTTTGTACCTCAAACACTGTTCCTATCTTAAAAGTAATTTGAAATAACATTTAAATTCTGATTGTACATAGTATTCTTGAACCAGTTTACTTTATTAAGCAATTTAACACTAAACAGTCGGGGAGGTTAATAACAAATCTATGGAATTTCGGATGAACAATTGTATTATGTAGTAATTGTACTTGCAGATTGCTTCTTTAAACGCTGATATCGCAGTTGGTTTTTAAAATATTATCATAATTAATCTAACAAATAAGAAGTGTAAATTTAATAGGTAAACTATCTTCAAAGTGTATATAATTCAAATTTTTACGAGAAATGTAATCTATCGACACTTAAATGTAATGTAACGTTTAGCAAAGTGGATCGCCTATGAAACAAATATTTTGGCGTATTCGATTGGTAAACGATATAAGACAGCTATATTCTTACTATGCATTGAAATGTCTGAATGCACCTTTTGGTTCTATATATCATGCATTATCTTCGAGAATGCAAGGTCAAATTGCAAGTAATGATTATATAATTTGATCTCTTTTCATTACAGAAAATAAACAGATGCAAATTGCATTCCAAGTTAAGTGTCCGTCCTTGGCCCCATTCATGATCATTGATACCACGCCCTTAGATTCATTAATAAGACAGTGTATTGATAGTGTCATCGAATGTGAAAATAGCCCATCTTGACAGAAATGTCTTTATACTCGGGGTTATATTGATATAAAGGGTGGGTAAATTATAATAATTAAATGCTTTCAAATTAATCTGTCCGATCTTCTGAAACACAATATAGATGTGCAGTTTATGACGTGTATTAATTGAAATATTAAATTTTATATTTATAGTGTGTAAGTCTTGACATATTTCAAAATAAATTCCACAAAATACACAAAGGATCGTTTATATGATCATACAAATGCTAAGAATTTGTAGGCAAACAATCAAACTTGAATTATTTGCCCAGAAATAACCACAGACGCAGTAAGTCATTTATCACATTTTATGATTTTGATTTGAAAGCCTTATGTCGGTCAATCATTTCAATATTTTACAAAAGAATGATTTTACTGTTACATTAAATTTTGGCGTCGTTTTGAAAATCTCGATCATTTGGTATACGTCAAAATAACTATCATCGACAATAGCATCTATATAACATTTTTTCTTCCAGTGGAATTTCAGTCTTCTTTATTGATGGATGTTCCTCCGAAGGCGCTCGGGGTATAGAAATATGCCGTTCGGTGTCTCCGCCTGCAGGTAGAACTCCTGCTAAAGGGGCGTCCGTTGGTTGGGCGGCATGTATACTTACTCAACCACACCGAAAGTAACCGGGGTTAAGAAATTGGTTGTTCGATTTATCTGCCAGGACGTAGAACCCCTCCTAAAGGGACGTCCGTTGGTTGGGTGGGATGTATGAATTCTCAAACGGGAACGTTACCGCCGTGCGTGTTGGGAGAATGCTACGCTCTAAGCACGTTAAATATCCCTTTGAAACAGCTTGTAATAAGTGGCCCGTAGGTGAATAGTTGCTTAGCCTCAATATTACGCCCCTACAAAAACAGTCCAAATTGGGCATCTTTTGGCTCTTAAATATCCCGGACTAACCCCAAGCTATCCCCTTTTATGATTTATCGTTTGATGACTTGTTCTCGTCCTGAATATGCATGAAATATTTGCCACTAGACGTTAAACAACAATCAACCAATCAACATTCATGGATGAAGTTGGAACACCCTGAAATAAAGAACCACTGACGTCGGGCAGATAACTGACAAAAGTTAATTCGAGTACACCCTTTTGTAATTAACAACAAGGGAAGCTATCTCAACATATTTGTGATCGACAAGATGGAAAGGAATTGAATCGATTTCCTATAGTTTACTTGGCCCTGTTTATTCGTTGATGATAATCTGACTGCAGAATTGAAAACTACAGTGTTCAATCAGGGGCTATCTTGTTTAACGAAAACCGGACCAACCCTACCAAAATGTCTAGACCTGAGAAACACCACTTAAGAAAATGACAAAAGAATGAAATCATGTATTAAAAAATACAAAGTACGAAAAGAACAGTGCAGACCCAAAATAAATTATAGTGCTCCAGAAGCAATTCATGTCTTTTGATACATTTGGCGCTTCTTACTTTCAAATTCGGCGACAACAAAAAAGAACAAATTCTGAACTTTTCTAGATTAAACCTCTAACAGCTTTATGTCGAGCTATGATGCTGTTGTAGGATTCAATACTGTCTGCCGTGAAAAAGTGTCAAGACAATAGTTCTCTATGATAAAGGCCGATGACGGAATGAAAATAAAAACATTGATGATAGTGAAATATTGTCATTACGGTTTTTCTTAAGAGATATATGACAGCTAAGGACAGTTTACACAGGACACATTTTTCTCTTACACGGTTAATGTACATTGGCACACCAGCATCTATTTCCTTTTTCCATCGCTTTTCCAATGAGCCCTGCTGCTAATTCTCACTTCCGGAAAGGAAAACACAAATAGGATTAGCTAAGATCTACTTTAAAGAATTCTGAAGGAATTTTTCAAAGTGTGCGGTATTTTCGCACGTTAACAGTTATCAGCTGATCTTTTGAGGTGAAGATATGTTCATGTATAATTAATCTGTTTTCTAAATGGTTTAAATACTAAACGGTAGGCTTATTATCCTTAAGTTTATATACCCTTTTGTATTTTGATAGGCGAGAGCACGGAATATGTAAACTATGCATATAGTTTTTGCTTTTTAAAACAAACTAATTGGCGTCGAGTAAGAAATATCTTCAAGCGATTGCACAAATCATGTATGCAGTACTAATTTGAACAGATTTCCTGTGTTCGATGTGTACTCATAACTGGGGATTATTTTAAATTTATAGAATATCATTTTGTTTTAACAGTCATATCGTTTTACGTATTAAATTTTCCGTAAAATTCGTCGCAGTGTTATCTTGTAAAGGCCGGACTGATTAAGTAGATATATGTGACATTGCACTTTTCATAAAACCTTGTTAAGGTAGTTTTTAGTATAATAAAAATTCATATAGTAAAGGTGAATAATCATAAAGTTTAATCTACATTAGCAATAAAATATATCAATTTTAAACGGGAAAATTATTTTATCTAAAAGTACGGGGGTACTTTCATGTGTGTGAAACATACACGCGTTTGGTTTAATAATGAAACAGTTTCCCCTCAAGGAAACCATTGTAAATATTCACCTACGCAAATATTGCACTTTAAAAAGAATTCTTAGAAAATTTTAACATTGTAGTTCTAATTCAACAATATATCATCCAAGATGTCTGCTGAAGTGGTAGTTGTAGAAAGGACAGAAATTAATTATTGAAACAATCAGTTTTAAGGTATCCGACAGCCCCTTGACTTATTTACTGGTTCCATTGCTTTTGCATATATGTACAAGAAACTGTCTTGGGGCTGGGATGAACCAGAAACTGGATACAATCAATCATAATTTTCATTTCACTGAGCGTTAACATATAATTCACATTTACTACACTGACGTCTTAAATGTTATTAATCTTCCCGCCAAAATCTCAATAAAGTATTATTAATCAGCAGCCCGCAAAAAGCAAATCATCAACAACTACGCAACACCTTAAATTTTATGAATCTTCCCGCCAAAATTCAAAAAAAGTCTTATCAATCAGAAAGCCGCAATTAGCATATCAACAATAAAAACAGAACACCTTGAAATACAATTTTCCCGCCTAAGACATCAAACCATATTTTACTACATCAAACTCCCCCAGTTCACACAGTTCATTCAACCTCCTACTCAGTACATGATGAAATACTATTAAGAGAGTTATCAATTAAATATACATAATTTCGAACATCCTAGCACTTTGGTTTGTATGGAGGTGAAAATACCTAAAATTCTCGGGTTTTTACCATGCAGTGGCATAAGACAATTTTTACATTGCCCTACTTAGCCAACGTGTTACGACTCGATTAGAGTGCACCGCAACATTCTAGTATCTTATCGTAAAATACCATTTACATACAAGTTTTTGTTAAAAAAAATTATATAGACCTTAAAGACTGTTTTAACGTAATAATGCGGATATGAATCTATGTTTATGTCAAATTTACTTGTTTCATCACTTTAAAGTGGATGTTGGTGTAATTTCATATGCTTTTTGGCAACATTTATACCTATTTGATATTTCAAGATGCGCATTGTATTAAACAACTATCTGCGTTTAATCTATTTATTCTTTATACCTATTTGTATATAAAAAGTCCAAAGTAGACTACCATAAAGTTAGTGTCAGTTTATGGCTAATATTTGTACTTAATAAAAATTTTACAACACAAAAGTAATGTGTTGTGTCAAATTATCATAAAATATATCTCAAGATAATAAAAATACAAATGTATCCATTTTGAATAAATTTTATATCATATGCATGTTTATAAATCGGATTTCCAATTTTCCATGACGGTCAGATTGTGTCCCAATTTCCGACAAAAATGAATTCATAATCAAATTTTTGTTTATCAATTTCCCTAATTTTGTCTGTTTTTCGATTTCTTGGGACTGCTGTTCTCGTTGGAAGACCGTCCGTGTTTTATTTTCTGTTTTTGGTATGCAAGTTTTCGACTATTATAGTAAAAATTGAGATTATTTTATTGTATACCTGATTTCATCCTCCAACACAGAGCTTTAAAAATGCTGATATGAGGATATAAAACTGTTTAAGGCGCACACATATTTGTTTGTTTCATTTTTAAGCAACGTCCTTTGTTGGTTTAATAAAAGTAAAGTTCATCGTTTCATAGGTATTTACATTTCATTAGGTATTTAGAGTTAGCTAGATTTAGTGTAAAATCCAAAGATTTTATCTTAAAAATTGATAATATCAAATATTCGAATCATCCATGTGCATCAATTTGAAACTATTTCAACGTAAAGCCAAGCATGTGACAATATTTGCTCATCTTCCAAATTCTACCGACGCATCAGTGGCTTAACAAAAAGATATCATGCTTGCTTTAGATAATTATTCTAACTTTTCATAAGGTAGTTTATTTCTTTAAAGATTTATATTTATGGCTTGATGGCATTCACCTCACGAAAATATAATGAGTTTATGAAAGACGATTGGTGTTGCAAGAATATTATGTCATTTAGACGAAGTTGATGTGATTAAATTCCTGCATAAATTATTGGAAATTTATTTTGTACATGTTTACATATAAATACATGTACCAATATATATACATATATATATATAATAGGGAAGATAGCAGAATAGCGAACGCATGTATAATCCGAAATCAGGCATTTTTTATAAAAAAAATTACATAATTACCTGTAATTTCTTAAACCATCTGTTTAAACTGTTTTCCAAATATCTTTGAAACTGCTACTTCAAACAGAAGCACTGAATATAATCCAACAAACAGAAAATATATTCCTTTTACATATGTAAACAAATGATTAATTAAACAGGTATATCCAAAAATGATCACGGATTATTTATTCACCTTGGAAAAATAAATTTAAGGTCTAAAAATACATATATATTCCAAATATATTTTTAAAGTGAAAAGTAGCATCTTTTGACTTGTCTTCGTCAATACACTTGGAGTACTTTAACTTTATAATAGTTTTTGGAGATTTAAACAGGTGATCCTATACTAAGTTTTCACTTACAGCTAGCTACCAATCGCTGTTCATACCTTAAAGGTTGATTGGCAGACTACTTTACCTGTAAAACTACCGGTTCACAAATTAAACTTGACTCTTGGATGCTGTTAAACATTTTTCATCCGTTTTTAAATATTTACATAACATTACAGATTTTTGAAATATTTTCAAAAAATGACGTCAGTATAAAATAAAAGCAATTTATTGTGAATTTATTTTGGAAAATTGTAGCATTATAAAAAGGCATTCATTAAGTGAACGACCCTTAAACTCTGAAGGGGGGGTATGGTTTTTCACAAAAGTATTCTGATGCACCTTATGAAAAAAAATTCTGGACAGGTAACAACAAAAATATTCTGAAGCTTGTCCCCCCCATATAGTGTAATTTTAAATTTTGAAAAAAAAATTTGTGACTAATCGCTGCGAAAAACTAAAAAAAATAAACCAATTTAAAAAACGTATGGAAAAACCATACCCCCTAAAGTAAAATTCTCGTTCTCCAAGTACAAATGTTTTCTAGATAGTTAAACAGGAAATTGTTGCCTCTGTGACTAGAACTATCAATTAGTTTTCATCGCTGCCTGTATTGTGTACAGAGTACTTGAACTTTAGCTGTACAAGGTAAAATAGATAGCTTTCAATCGGGTATCGTTTATTTCTGTAAGGCATCGAACGCGGTTTAAAGTAAGCCGGAAGAAAGGATGTTTGTGCGGGGAGATTGCATTTCTGCAAATAGTAACTGCAGTCAGTTTCACAAAATGTCATAAGTGTAATTTCTAAGTAAATTATTACATCGCAATTAGTTTTCCATTGAAGTTAAGGAGTTTTTGTAAAAACAATTGCTGATTGTTAAGAGGGGGCGAAACTACAGCGTTTGGGATAGCGCACATATATCTATGAATCTGGCACAAAATTTGAATGTTTGTACCTCCTGGAGCAAAAACCGAGCATCTTGACCTCCTGGAGGAGAAATCGAGCAGCCTATCTCACTTAACATGATATTTCTTTGGCGATCTAAATAAATATGAATTTGCCGAAAAACTCTGCGTCATGTTATATTTTACGAAAGGAACTCACTAGCTCTGCCAATGCTTTACCTATGGAATTTACGATATTTTGATCGATACCTAATACCACGGAAGCCAATGCATCGACCTTTGCCCAGAAGAGTTTTGATATACTTAAGTATTGCAATAAGCACCAGACTCTAAAAAGAAGTCCTGTTTTTCAGACATTCTTTTCAGACAGATGTTGTCCTTGATTTCAACATTGGACCTAGTTTTAAAAAGTCAGTCTATTTTAATCCTTAAGAAAACAGTGCACATTTTAAAGATATTAAAAGATTATTATAATTTCATTTCATAAAGAGTATTAAACTGATTATTGGTATGCACTGCACATTCCATTTCGTAATTCTTTGACACGAGATCAAAAGATATGGTTGTCAAGCACATTACATGGAATTCCTGCTCTAAAACCTTTGTCTGGTTGTATTTAAATTCTGGCTTGAAAGACGACATATTCATTGGTGCACTTTGGTTTATCTCTTTGCAATTCCAGATGAATTCTTTGTAACGATAAAATTACTTACTTAAATCAAGCTTGTGTATATTATAGTTTGTATTGTGGTAATAAATTGCCTACATTAATTCCAAATTGGTGATATATCCCGACGTAAGGTGTGAACACGATATTTAGTAGATTACCATAAAGTGTTAATATAAGTTTACTGATAAAACTAGTTCATTTTAAGTTAGCAAAGTAACTATAAGCCTAACATTAAGATAAATTAAATGTAAAATAAGACCGGCCTATACACAGAACTCTCTTTTTGTCATCTAAAATAAATCATTTAAAGAACTAAGCATATTAATGTCGGTAAATCATTTCAATATGTAACAAGGGTAAATATAGTCGGTATATAGAGAAACAAAATATGTTGTTCAATGTCAGACATGTCAAATTTGTTGCATTTGAAGCCATTTTATTAATATCCGCCAACGGTAATAAACAGAGACAGGAGTTCAAAAGTCCAAATACATAAAAACAGACAAAGAAGTATGAAACCAGGAGGGTTAAAAAGCATCTTAACATCCTGGTTTCTTAAAAATTAGCATAAAATGTAATAAATCAAAAATGTAGAAGCAATGGCTATTGGGTAGCTGGGAAATACCAGCGTTGACTCTTATCAGTGGTACATACTGTATCGAACATATTAATTTTGGTTGCTTTAGAAACACAATCACTAAAAGCAAAAAACAATATGTTAAAGAAATCACACATTAAAAAATTATTATAAAAGGTTAATTATAAAACGCGCTTAATGTCTCCTTTATATGTATGTATTTATTTGTCTTAATATATGTAAGTAAGCAGCATATCAAATGAAACACTATATCAGTGATCAAATTGTGATAAGACCCCACTTGAGGCAGTATTTTCCAGTATTATTTTGAATCCATTCAAAAGGCGCAAATGGTTTGAGACAATACATTTTTAAGCTAATTTGATGAAGTATCATATGTTAAACTAATTTGCGACATTCGTTGTCTGCTTGCTGGAGTCATCAGACCTACCAATTGACCGTCTTAACAAAGTTCAGTTGAATAAGTGGTTTCAAACAAGAAC
The DNA here is from genome assembly GCA_034783895.1 of Geukensia demissa. Classification (NCBI taxonomy): domain Eukaryota; kingdom Metazoa; phylum Mollusca; class Bivalvia; order Mytilida; family Mytilidae; genus Geukensia; species Geukensia demissa. The sequence continues at coordinate 3,422,436 of JARWCS010000005.1, forward strand.
ATTTTGGATTATTTTCCATAGTTCTATAAATTTTGGTTGAGCAGCAGGATGTCCGAACGATAATTTTAGGGAAAAGGTTTCCAGATATTAGTCATATGATTAATCCAGGTCGGTTAAAAATTGTGGTTTACCGACTACAATATCGATAGGGTAATCAGGGTTTTCCATTACCTTTTCTGCTTAAATTACTAAAAAACGTAAAGGCGATAAGAAAATGTTCAATAAACACAAGTGTTTTGGTGTTAACTAAGTACAGCGGTAACAGCCATCTTGGTAGGTATGCCGAGTCATCAGATAAAATTCTGGTTGCGAATCACCTTAAATTCTATTGTTGTTTGCTTGCAAATGGTAAAGTAGTCTCATGGACGAAGTCAAAATATCAGTAAATATCCTAAAGGTACTGTGTTCGGCTGTGGCGAAATATAAGTTTTCTCGAAAGAGGTCAATTACAATTAAATAAAATTTAAAAATTGACTTCCCAAGCACTATTTCACCAAAGTTTGATTTAACTGACCGAAAAGATTAAGAGAAGGAATGAGAGGGAGACGGATGTTATGCTGTTATTAAATGTTTCGTGTTATCGTCTTTAGTGGACGTGTGCTCTGCAGTGTTAGAATTTTGAGATGTGGTATGATTGTCTATGACACAGGCATCCAAAAAGTATAAACCTATAAACCTGCTTAAAGGTGGGTTTACACGATCAAACTTTTTCATCAAACTTTCTTCAAACTTACCCTGTGCACCTGTTTCCAACTCAAGTTTGATCGTGTAAACAC
>JARWCS010000005.1:3423311-3434502 GCA_034783895.1 Geukensia demissa
TCCTATCATTAATACTTTCAGAGATATAGAGCTTTCAAAAAAACTAACGCCGCCGCCGCCGGAAAGTAACACCTATGCAGGCGAGACAAAAATTTGTGCTATTTTTATGGAATTTATTGTTGTGTACTCATCCTTTCACTCACAAACATAAAATCTATGGGGCTTCATTCAATTTGTGAGTGAGTCAGCCGAGTAAAAATTTTTACATCAATGAATTCCATACAAATAGCCTTTATTAAAATATAAACTGGCTGTTGGCAGTAAGAACACAAGCATCACAGTCATTTATTTTATTTATGGTTTTGATATGTTGTCAACAAAAACAAATATTTTAACTATTTGAGAATGCCTTAATGGCATTGCATATTCATGTATGTACATTCATTGTATTAACCAATCAGATCTAGTTGTACAACACTTATTTTTTTACACTAAAACATGGACGTGTTCATTGTACAACACTAAAACACTGACTACAACAACCTACCAGTATGAAAGTGTACAATGTAACATGGTAACTGGCATCAAGATTTAAGATGTGTACGAGTTCAAAATATGGTAAACAGAGACAAAACTGATATGAACTTTTTGATGGGCATAAGTGCAATTATGATTTTGAAGGCCTGATTCTCTTCAAGGAGAGACAGAAATAAGTCAAGTAAGACATTATTTTTAAAAACAAATTTTGTAATCAAAACGCCATATCATTTTATGATTGACTGATTGTTGGTTGCTTAACGTCCAGTGGCAAATATTTCATGCATATTCAGGACGAGAACTCATTTTATGTAACATGATAATAATTTCTTGCATGTGAACTCAAAACAGTGTTTGCTCATTTCAGGACCTTATAAATCTGTTTGTTTTATTGGGGTTTAATGCCACTTTAAACAATATTTCTTTCATATCTTGGCAGTCAGTATTACTGGTTGAGGAAGCCAGATTGCCTGAAGAAAACCACTGACCTAGGGCAGGTAAATGACAAACCTTACCCATGTGATTCGAGTGAAACACAACCAGGAGAGAACTCAGGTCAAATAGGTGGTAGGCTACAGTGACCAGAACAGGAAAGTTTAAATAGACTACCTATACCATTTGGCCACCCTGGCCCCTCCTATAAATCTTGTGATGATCTCCCAAAAATGAAATTAATAAATGAAAATTTTATTCCATTTTGAACATTCGGTAACATCACTTGATGACAAATCACTCGAAAGGTTCTGTGCCTTAATTCATTTAGAAATGTCACCATGTTACAAAGTAAAAGAAAGAAATCTATAAATAGCACCATCTAACAATTACCATTCACTTAACTGAGTTCTAAATTTAATTATATTATATTTTATACAGATCTTTTGAATCAAAACTTGAGTATTAGGAACACAATAATGTCATCAAGAAATTTTTCATTTAAGTTTTAAACAAGTTCTTATAAGTACCATATTTGCCTCAATAAACACCAAGGCATGTAATACCATGGGCTTTTTGAATCAGCACCATCAAAACTTTTGTAATTGTCTGTCTTTAGAATGTCACCAATAATAATTTCCCTAATTGTAATGTGTATGTATATGAAACTGCTGTTTATTTCATAAATGATGACTAAACTTACGCAGACCATTCAACTAAGAATTTTAGTTGTTATTAAACTTTGCCATCTGAAACAGGTTGTTTACTGTATCTTTTCAAAAACAACACTGAGCCATTTAAAATTATTGTTGAAACACAAAAAATTTTTTTAGATGCTTGGATATACTTATTAGGGCAAATATGGTGCACATCTTTGATTCAAAATTAACATGACTTGTTTGCTAGTTTTTGTTCAATCAAAAGACAAAATATATAAATTGCAAATAAACTGACTGTTTTGTTTTCACATAGATGTATAGCTTTACAGAAAAATACATTATGTTAAGAGCACAAATATAAAATGCTTTGTATGCTGTTTGATACAAATAACTTTCTATAATGCCAAGCACACTATACATGTAACTGGTTAAAAATAGCATGGGGAATTCCATGGTACAAGCCGTAGGTTGGCATAATACAAAAGGAATTTGCTCCTTAGATGTATTATAAAACATATCTACAATGAGATACACCGGTATATATTATATGTAAATGATCGTACATTTCCCTGTTAACCAAAATGGAAGATTTCCACTATGTTCCTATGTAAGTGTACATATGACTTAATGGGCTAATTTTTAATTGATTCAATGTCAAACAAATTTCGTTCATATTAACTTGAACTTTGTATAAACCCAAACTAAAGGTTGGATTTCAGGTTCTAAAGTGGTGCTAGAGTATTCTATATATAGTACCACATGCTTCTTAAAACTAACATTTTTCCTGAACTTAAAAGCGTATACACAAACATAAAATGCCATTTGCATGTACATACATCAAGCCTAGTACTTATAAAAAAACTCATATGCCAAAGGGTTTAAAAATATTTCATAATTAATTTTCCTTACCATTACACATAAAGCTGAGTAACAAAAATATAAATAACAATGGAATGTTGTACACATTTAGCAATAAGTTAAAACATAGAAAACAACATGTCACAACACCTTGGTTGAGATCTCAAGCAATAATTTAAAACACTTAAAACAATATGTCACAACACCTTTAGGTGAGATCTCATGCAATTAGCTGAAACATGGAAAACAACATGTCACAACCCCTTGATTGAGATCTCAAGCACTTTATAACAACATAAATCATATATTTTCATGTGTTGTGTTTACACATTGTCAACTGGTCAAAGAGATGGAAAATCACATTAAATTGAAATGAATAAAACCATGGTTACTTGACTTCATTGGATTTCATAAATCTGATAAGTATTTGAATATAAAACCCAACAAATTTCTCAGAACTTTTGCCTATAAAAATTTACATACAGAAACTACCTATTCATTTTGACAAAGATATCAGTAGAAATTTTTTTAGAACAGAAAAGGTTTAAAACTTCTATTGGTTGAGTACAACACTTAACATCAATTGGAAAACACACTGAATGTATTCCAATAAATTATACAACCTAAATGAGTATTTGACCAGCAAAATCAATCGAGGTAGAAACAGGATTCTGTTTAATGAAAAATAGCTCTTGTCATATTTCATCATTAGACTTAATTAAATTTCTTGTAACAAATAATTGCAAAATGCCATATCAATTTTACAAAGCCACAAAATTTATTCAAAATATATTTTATCATCACTTATTACTTTTATCTGGATAGATGAATAAAAAAATACCTTTCATACAGATATAAATATAATATTTTTAACTTGATATGTACAAATGCCAACAGGGTAAAAAATTTGGAATGCCAAGAAAATTTCTCAAACATGTTATACAAGGAAGAATCAATGTATTTTGATGGGATGAATAAGAAATCATATATAAGTATATATTTTAAAAATTCTGTAAAAATGCTTAAATATTAGGGTCAAATTTATTTACTTTTACTAAGACAAATAATGATTCTTTTCAGTGCAACAAAAATGTATAAATCTTCCTCACAAATAATGCAAAAAAAACTGATACCCACTGCTAGGAAGGTTTTTGACATGGGAAGGAGGACTGCCATAAATTTTTCTTTAAAAATGACATTCTTATATTATTCAGAACTTTCCCCAAATTTGTTTATAATACTTAATGGCATATAAAACACCACAATTTCCCAATAATTGGAGAAAGTCGGCAAGGGGAATGTAACCCTCGCTCCTTTTATACATCAATGATATATCAAATGACTTTTCACATGTGATTAATTCAATAAAATGTTTCCTCTGTGAAACCTAACCTTAGCAAAAATTTAATTTTTTACATTTTACATGTTCTTATCCATGCATATCCTTACAGTAAACAATATAAATAGTAAATATAAGCCATTTGCAAATATTACAATTCGGTTTTCTGTCATAAAAATATATGGGTATAGAAATGCTTTATTGTATACAAATGCAGGGATTACAACAGGAAAGCACTTTCTTTGTACCATACTGGGTAAGGTTCTGTATTAATTCGAAGTCCTATGCTGCTTCTAATATGCTATCTTATTGTAGGGCTGTAAAAAAGAATTATATTTATTAGTTATTAAAACAAAGCTTTTTATATTAATTATATTTAAACAAATGTATATTTCAAAACATTGTTATATTTAAAAGGAATTCGAAGATATCAAAGGGTCATACAGAAATCGTTGTCGGAAGACAGACAAGACCATGGCCAACAAAACGAAACAAAAGACAAACATAGAACATTACACTGAAAACTAAAGCTGGAGTAACATGAACCCTACAAAAACTAGGGGGAATTCGGGTGCTCCGGAAGGGTAAGCAACTCCTGCTCCACTAGTGGCACCTGTAATATTACTCAGTAGACAAAGCCGGTGTAAAGTCACAATTGATGTTAGTCACAACCAGTATAGGATCAGATTTGTATTCAACATTGTGTTTAAAAATTGTTAAAATGCTATAACAACCTGAATCACGTAAATGTAAAATGTTGAACTATCCTGGTTCAAACTAATGAAATGTCTTGTAATTTTCATGCCACCAGTTATTAAACTACTTTCAAAAATGTACATGGTACCTTACCTTGGTAATGGTGAAGTATTGCCAGACGTTCTTCGTTTTTTAACGATTGCCTAAAATATAATATCAAATTAATAAAAAATCGAGTAATAAAAGTTTATAATTTATAATAAATCTAGATTGACTACACACACAATTTTGTGTGCTTTTTACAAAATGCTTATATCTTCTAATATGTAAAACATGTATTTTTCCTCCCACCTTAACTCTCCTTTAAAAAATATTTGATAAGTTTACCAATTGTTAAACTTGACACAAATGAGCATTTTTATGAATACGTGTAGTAAATCAAAAATAAATAAAACAAGCCTAAAATACTATTACTATTTATCTATATTTGCTTCAAATACATGTAGTAGTTGGTCCTTTATTATAATAACTGAGCTTAAATTTTTAGCATTGTTTTTGCAAGAAATTTTATGCTATTTAGAGCTTTGGTACCAGTCTTCATATGAATCATGAACAAGGTGATACATCCTAGACCTCTAGATTTTAACTTTTGACATCTATATGGTGAGAGGTGGCAATGTTGTCTTGACAGTAAATGTCTAGGAGACAGTGCCACATCTCACCAGGCGTTATTCCATATCTTTACTTTTCAAATTGAAATGCATACAATGACATAATTTGATATTTTGTTTAGAATAAAACATTTGTAGCCTTTTTTGAGGTGTAACACTCTTTGTGGAAATTCCACGGTTCTTAGGTGCACTAGTACTTAAAAAAGAAATAAATTTAACACATGAAAATACAATGCAGGCACAAAGAATTCCTGTCTACATGTTTACCAATGAAACATGGTCCTACCAATCATTGTAATCATTGTAATTGTAACAAAGAAATAAGTCTTATCTATCCACGAAATATTCAAATAAAACATAATTAACCCAAATTTTTAAAATCTAGATGACTATCTGAGAAAATTATTAAAAACAAATAGCTGATATTTCAAAAGACAGCAAAAATTCTGTCGAATCAAAATATGTTGAAACCTGTCTAAACATTTTTTAATGTGAAAATCTATATATCTCTGTCAGACAAAATTTTCTTGTGTGTTTCTTATACTGTTACATGTCCATTTTTGGAAATTTCTAGATATTACAGGTTCATTACAGACAACATAATATCCCTTATATTATATGTAAACAATCTGATCTTTTAAATATACAAACAATGAAGGTTATAATCAGGCATGAATGAACAAAGGAAAAAAAGCTGAAAAATCTTTTGAGATGACCTCACGAAGGCCATATCCATTTTACTGAGCAAGATGGCATTGAGACCAGGGTCTTGGACTGGTCCCCAAAAACACTGGGGTAAATGGTGAAAAATCCTGCATCATATGCCACTCCTGGACACCCATTTTCAATTATTATGACTTTTTCACGGGAATTTCTTTGATTATTAAGATCATGACCTGACTGTCTCCATTTAGACATGTATGTAACAAGACTTAAATATGACTAGGTGCTTTATCTCCAACAGTTTATAAAATACATTAGCTATTACCCTTAACATCACATTTACAATTAATTTTACCAAAATATTCTCAGGATGCACTTTAAACCCAATTTTAAACAAACAATTAGATGGACTTGTAACATCATTTCACTCCCACAAATTTGCTTTAAAATGCAAATAAAATCTGTACCAAAAAGACATCTGTCTAATTTGAACAAATCTAAAAAATTGTAAAAGTTCTTAAGTCTAAAGTTTGGATGGTTTAGACAAGTTACAATAGAAATTCTTTTTTAATTAACTTACGAAAATAAAACAAACACACACATGTTAATCAAGCAGAACATAAATAGTGAGATCTAAACCATATCTGCATGGAGGCTTATAATATATTTTTCATTCTATAAGATGAGGATTTTTCTTGAAACAGAATTTTTTTCTATTATAAACCTATGGGAATTTTGTGAATTAATGTTGAATTTTGCAATCCAAAAAATAATGTGCTCCTAACCTTTTATGGCACTAATACTGTAACTGTGTTAGGAACTTCAATATCAACCTTAATAACATTACTACTCTCCACCAAGTTATATCTTCAACAAATATTGCATAAACTAATTTTTTTTGATTGAGATCTACTCCAGTTAGTTTAAGTTTAGAAGATACAAAGATCAGTTTACAACCTCATTGTAAATCTCCAACACTAATTGCAATTTGCATCACATTTTCAACAGATGCCCAGTAGTCAAAAAATACAAAAATATGGTTAATAGATCTCACTATTTACAGCACACATCTAGTTTTAAGACTTACAGGAGAATATTGACTTTTAAAGTTAACATGAGCATATAATATAACTCCTATATCTTTATGGCCAGCCTCCATGGCTATGGACAAGGCCGTACAACCATCCTACAATAACCATGCAACATTACATTACAACAAACATGCACAAAGGTCAAAAGGTCAAGATGCACATGATAGACAAGTTCAAGTTAGAGAAAGTTTCAACGAAACAACAAATAAAAAAAAGAAAATTCTATTATTTTTTTGTTGAACTAAATTCTTCAAGTACAGAAACTAAACAAAGGAGAGCTAAACACAAATTTCTAAAACAGTTAATTGAAATACTAAAAATAAAACCATTAATTTGGAACACAATATAAATGAAAATTTTTAAGCTACAGATGCAAGTGACAAACCGACAAATTGACATTTTAATGTAAAAGTCAACAATTATATAAGAATTGAAAGATAGAAGTTCAACAACAAAAATCCTTACGTTATCAGAGAGGGTTGAATCACAGTCGGGATGAGCAAGAAGAATTTTGACTATATCAGTATGTCCATGTTCACATGCACACATAAGAGCTGTTGATTCTTCATCGTCCTGAATATTGACATCTGCACCACATTCTATCAGCTGATTTACCATCTCTAATCGACCTTGACTGACTGCTAACATCAGAGCAGTTTGACCATCCTATATGAAATTAGTTTATATAATATAATATGCATGATTGATGAACCAACAAAAATATGCTCCTTATTTACAAAATCTGCACACTTTCCTTGATAAAATCAAATTCTCTAAATAAACTAATTTCGAAGAGAAAATTTTCAAAATTTAATGTAAAACATCAATTCTATGAAGAAGACATAATGGCATTTTCACTGAAAATTTTGCATTCTTCAATGTAAGTCAAGATTGCAAAAGGGCAAGTTTTTTTGTTCAATTCTGCAGAATTTGTAAACTTAGATATAGATGAGATGAAAGAATACAGGTTCTTATAATATTACTATACAGTATGATATCCATGCATGGATAGTACATTATCATTGCGAATATTCTGATACATGTACATGCTCAACAGTGTCTCTGTAGATGTTCTATAAGGTGTTGCTACGTACTATAACAGATATTTATTTTAGGACTTATCCATTACTAAATCATTCTGAGGGTAAGCAGGTTCTAAAATTATTAAAACATAGACAAGACTCCTGTCCTTGACCTTAAGAATAAATATATATCTAGTACAAAGGGAATTGTTACTGTCCTTGTCAGCCAAAGATAATCTGACCCAGATATTTAAGCATCCTTTTCATTTATAGCTTTTAAAACAACCTTCATACCCTCAAATTCTAGTAATGGAATAACCTACACCTTAAGTTTCAAATCTAAAACTTAAGGTAAAAATATCGGCACTGTATAAAATACAAGATTGCAATGCAATACCTAGGTAATATCTAATATCAATTATATGCGAAAAAACTTGTGATAAGTAGAACGCTTTGCAGAAGTCTTTGAAGGAATGTAGATTGATCCAGAGGCTGATCGAAATCCTGGTGTAACTTTCCGCTGCCCGTAACTCCCGGAAGAATCAGATAACAGAATAGGAGTTACATCAGACTGTGCCTAAAATGTGTGCACAAAATCTATTACTTCTTGAAGGGCACAAATTATGATAAATGAACTGAATAAAAATGAAAACATTTTTTGGTATGGTTGTGTTAATGGAAATTGCAATATTTATCAGAACATTTTCAAAATGAAAAATTATTTATTTTTTCTAATATTGCTGAACTATATGCAGAAGCTGAAGCATACATGAATTTCATTCAGCATTCAGAACATATACTTTACATTTACTTCAAAACATTACCTAATAAATGAGGTGCTAACATGAAAATAAAGTTGTACTGATCTTAAAAAAATAAAGATCATATTTAATTAAATAAATATTGACAATACATATTTTTGTACCAGTAGTCAAAAATGAAAATACTACAAATTTTGGAAATATTTTTTCATGAATGTACATGAATGTATTTTTTAAAAATATGTTTATATTTGGAAAGAAGTGATTAACAATGAATAGTGCAGTTCTGCACATTCATTATTATTTTGAAATGATATGCCTGGTTAACTATTGGTTTCCTCGTATCAAGTGGTACTGCCACTAATAAGCCCACTCACTCCCTCGCCACAGCAAAATCCCATATTATTTAGCTTACAAGATCAAAGAACAGAAAATTCTATGAAAAAACATATAGGGGAGGGACACTAGATCTCTTCATTTTGGGCTTTTCTTAACTAGGAAACCATTAATATTTCAGACCCGACTTGATAAAATTCTGGATTTGGCCAATTCTAATTAGTGTCCCCATTTTCAATTTTTGTAAATGCCCTGGGCACTTAATAAAAGAATATATGTTAAAGCACTGGGCACTAAATACGTGGAATATGGTAATTAGAATTAGAGAAACAGTATATTTCATTTAAAGCCATTTCTACACTCCTGATAGTGAAGAAAATGTGATTATCAACAGCTAATAATGAAATATTCTCTATTGATGTTGGTATCAGTTAATAGTAAAATCACTCAGAAGAAGGCTATGGTGAGGCATTTTGAACAATGGCCATGCAATTAAACTGATAAACCTGATTTTTCCAAGTAAAACGCATATACTTTTTGTCTTGTTCACAGATTTTAACACTATAATATGCATCTTTAATATCCAATTTAGCACAAAAGCAATTTTGTTTAATTAATTCTAGTGCTGATTTGAAAGTTTCCATTTTGAAATGTTTATATTCTAAATGCTAATTCAATTTACTGAGATTTACAATTATGAATGTATGCATTTTTTGTAACTCATTTGATGCTGTTGTTTCAATGTCTTTACAACAATGACATATTATGCATGTCCCTATATTTTTAGCAACAGGAACAAGCTTATGGAAAAAGATGAAGTAGTGTATTAAATTGATCGGGAAAGAAATATTTTTTTGAAACCAATATGGTGAAAATGTTTTTTTTTTATACTGTATTTTCAGTGGTAAAAATCTGGTGACTATGCAAAGCTATGAATCTCTTAGTAATACATTTTCAACTGATGCTAGTTGCATCACATGTTTAAAAGGAACATAAATTCATCACAAACTTTAATATATTTGATCCCTTTTACTTTTCATAATTAGCTAATCTCTGCATTAAATAGTTACCTTAGAAGCTTTAGCATTAGTATCAGCCATATAGAAGAGCCTTTGTACAACTTCTCTCTGTCTGTCTGTCTGTGTGTAAGCAAGGGTTGCTAACATTGTGGATGTGTAACCAGCTTTGTTTTGTTTATTCAGATCTACAACACCAGTATCAAGGAGGAGGTTGACTATCTCGAAATTACAGTGAGACACTGCATAATGTAAAGCTGTATTTCCCTAAAATTAGTAGAAAATACTATATAAAATCCTTGGCTCAACCACCATTAAATTAGACAGAAACTTGTATGCACATATATAAAATCTGCTAAAATATCATCTGATCATTAGCTTATCATTCTGTTTCATTTTTTCCCTACTACATTGTACGAAAGTATTTTTATTATCCAACAACATCAAGTTACCAAGGAAACCCAGGGCTATACTGATGAATACTGGATGTCAAACAGATACTGTGAAACAAACAGTGAATCAGTAAAAGTGTAATCATACTAAACAATTTCCTTAACATTACAATCAAATTTTGGACTTTTAAAATTTCTCCAGTCATTTTACTTTAACTTGACCGACACCATATATATCCTCAATTGTTCTGATAATCTGAAAGATGTCTGTGAAAATCACTGATATTCAAAGCCATGTAGCGAAATTCTGTTATCCAAGGGGAACACCCTACCTTAAAATAGCATTTTTACTTGGAGAAAATCTCTTCAAGAATGCCATGTATTCAAAAAGTTACATAACTTTTTCCTAAATGATTATAAATGAAAAAACTTAGACCCAAATCAATCCTAATGAATTTATCTTTCAGTAAGAGTCAAAAAGAAACAAATCTATGAGATAATTTTAATACAATGAATATTTTGTATTGATTAGCGCTATTTTTGTGCATATTCTTAATCTGATTGGTTGTTTTAGTATATGTGATTCCTTTTGTTCAGTGCTGTGTATGATATAACTTGATGCAGATAGGATGCTGCAGGGAAATAAGCTTACCTAATTAGCCATGCTCTATGTAAAAGGCAATCTGTAGGTTAGTGTTTTTATTAACATTTGATCCCCAAGATTATGGTTCAGAAAAAAATTTAATGCAGATAACTGCTTTCAATATGTAAATTATAT
>JARWCS010000005.1:3448013-3459401 GCA_034783895.1 Geukensia demissa
TTTGCTTGGAATTTACTTGTATATATGAGATTTTTGTGTCATGAATATTTACACCATACCCCCCTTTTTCTATTTGAATGCCTGTTGGAAAATGTTGTCGGTATAAAAATTCAAAATTTTTGGAAAAACAATGAATTTTAGTCAGTGTGACATATTAAATATGATTTCCACTGAATATAAAAATAGGAGATGTGGCATGATTGTCCTTGAGACAGCCATTCACCAAATGACACTCAGTGGAATCTAAACTTCTGAAGCCCTATTGTTATCAAGTGTAATAAAAAATCATGCTGATTGCATAATTATAGGTGTTAGATCTGGGGTGCCTTGCTTTGTAATGACCTTTATCCCTCAGAGTGTTATTATTGCATGAATAAATGTATGCAGAATTTGCTTGATGACCAACTCTGAAGAGAATGATAAAGAAAAAACTAAAAAAGTATTTCAGTTCTGTTCTTAACCATATTTATAATTGATACATTTTCTATGTCCAATCGATATTATTCAAGCTTTATTTGGTTTTGTTTCCCCAGCATCTTAGAGCTGTAAGCTTCTGAGAAATTATTAATTTAACGATTTTGTCAGATTATGGGAGTTTTTGGATTTTCCAGGAAATTTACATTGAGGTTATTGGAGTGAAGGTGAAAGTTAACTATGATCTAGAAACAACAATTAAGATGGAACTCCATGATATGAAATTGATTGCAATATTTAATGATGTCCACATCTGATGGTTGTTCTGTTCCATTCATATATTTGATAGTTATTTTACTCACACCATCAAATTTCTTATTAATTTCTGTTTGTACAAGTGTAATGATTATAAGGTTGGGTCAATTTATATGTTAATGAATTGATATAAATTTTTCAGGGTTATTGACAAAATATTGATTGGTGAGGGCATACTGCATGATTCAGGAATTAGTCACTGTCTGTCCTTACACGTTATATAACTGGTGATGAAGTGATCACTGGTCTTTATGCTAAGTGTGAATTTTTTAGGATAAATTTAGTCCATAATTAGAAATCCATATTGATCCATTAGTAGCTTAGGGGGATTTTCTCAAGCAGTAGAGTGTAAAGAAATGAAATTGTTCCCAAGATCCTGTGCATTTGTATAATCTTCCTTTTATTAGTTTTTTAAATGACATGTTGTGTTCTAAAAGTGCAGATTGATTCAGCAGTATAAATTTAGAATATTATCCAAGAATATTGGTGACTATTAAATCCAATACAAGTTTTTTCTAGTTTTAATGAGTCAACTTAATGACTGATTGGTAGAAATTGAAGGTTGTATTTTGTGGTGTTATTTTTTTTTCTCCTAATTTGGTCAAAAGTTGAGTTGAAAGTCTTTAAGGATTTTTGTTAGCATAGGACAAAAATAAACAAGATGCAGATTTCTTACTGTTTCTAGGTAGTTTTCCTTGTCTATTTCAACTGCTTCTTAGATTGAATGACCTACGCCCACAAAGTCTGGGTAGTTATGCAATGAACATGTATGTGCTATTTTTAGTTTTATTTGGAAACTATTTTAGTACCATTTGCAGTCTGCTAATGTCACCAATTTTGGGTAGTGGTGCAGAAGTAGTAAGAGGTCAAGAATACACTTCTTGATCAAACATCCAGGATCCGGACTTGTAAATGTTAAACTTTTCTAGCATGGGGAGGATGGCCAGCATCCTTGCCCCTCCACCCCATGGATCAGCCCCTTGATAAGTTATTTGTATAATTTTTTTACCTGTTCTTTGAGTATCTTTAAATCCTATGGACTACAAATACTTGTTTTTAAATCTGATATATCTTTTCTTATTTTGAAATTAATTATCTCAACATTAATGTCGATTAGTTTGACATTTGCAGCAAAAATGAAAATTAACCAGCTTTAACAGGGTGTACACCTTGCAGGAAATGTTTTTTACCATATATCATGCATAGAGTATCTGTTTTGATGTTAAAGTTACTGTACCCTGATGATCTGCAAATAATGTTATCAATTGATGTTCTCTGCAAACAAGAGAATATCAAAGTATCTTGCTGTTACTTTGAGTGGGGAAGGGTTATCTAGAAAACACATGGAGTGGAATATTTGTGTCTGTCTATCCAAACAAATAAAGTGCACCATTAGGATTATTGTCTGTTACATTCAAATGATTGAAATGATTTGAACAGATACTCCCTATTTATGTTTGTACTTTTCAATCGTTGATTGTAATAGACTTTCTTCTTGTTAGTGAAAAACAAGCTATCATTGAGTGTCAGGCCAACATTTCACAAAACGTCATAATACTTACGATCACTGGAAAGTCCTGAATTATGTAAGTTATGACCACTCGTAACACTTATAACCTTTTGTGAAATGTTCACCTGACGTATGCAAGTGTTGACATTATGTTTTCTCTCTTAGTTAGAAATGTACATGTACCCATACACTTGTTTTTTTTTCCTTTCACAATGAAATAAAAAAAAACACAAATTGTTGGTAATTGGCAGGTATTGCTGAAGTTGAATGTATGCTTACAAAATAGTATTCCTATATTTTTCATATCCGTAAAGTAATTGACATGTATAATCAGAAATGATTCTATTCCATAGTTTTACTGCTTTCCACTGTTTACAGTCCAGATTTATCTACATGTATTTCTGTTGAATTGTTGTGGTTATCAAATCATCCCTAATACCTGTTCAATGTAAATTGCAGTTTCTGAATTGCTAGTTTCACAATTTATTAATGTACATGTACATGTAAATATCTTGCAAGTCATTTTTGTATATTATGTGGAGAAATTTTTGTGTCTCAAAAATTAAATATGTGGAATATTTTTATTTGAATGACTTATTTATCTGTACATGGTACAATGTATAACATGTACCAATATACATGTATACAATACTATGATATACATTTGGTATATTTTCAAGTAATGTCTGTATATTTGTCTGTCTAGAATTTTGTTTTTATATATGTACTTGTAGGTAGAGAAACCACAGACAGTAGGTTTATCATATAACACAAAAGACCAGTGGGAAATTCCCAAATCTTCACTCAAACTTATACGTAAGATAGGACACGGTCAGTTTGGAGAAGTATGGGAAGGATTGTGGAACAGCACAACTCCTGTAGCAATCAAAACATTAAAACCAGGTATTTTACAGTAGTTTTTTTAGCACCTTTTGATTAAAATCACTTGACTGAAATATTTTTGCACTAGTAACAAAGAAGGCAGTGGATTAATAAGAAAAATGCCTAAGTGACTACATTGTGTGTGAAAGTTTTCTGGAATTTGTATGACAATTTTTAATATACTGGTAATCCTTATCAAAATCATGATTTCTGGATTTTTTACTTTTCTTAACTGTCACATATTACACTGTAGAAATACAAAATGCAACGAAAGATTAAAGTGCTATTTTTATTGTGATCAGAAGAAGCTTAAGTAACTGTGTAGGTGTTTTGTAACATAATTGTATGACTTAAACATATCAACAGCTTACATGTTTTCAATACACAAGATATGGTTAGACAATTATCGGAAAAAGAAGAAAAATTTAAAGTAAGCTTGGCATTAAAAATGGGACATACATTTTAGATTTACATGTAATAAGAAATGTTAAACAGGGCTTTATGTGGTTATTACAGTTTTATTGATTAATTTTGATCAAATTTGCTAATTGAGGTGTAATTAATATAGTAAACAAATGATCTACTGTAAATTCAGAAATTATTGCAATGTTTTTATCATTGCGAAAATTGGGACAGGGTTAGACTCAATAATCAAACCTCACATTTCAGATTTTATTAGTAGTATTCCAACACAAGTTTTAAGAAGTGACAATTAAAAAACTTCCATTATTGCCTAAAATGAACAAATCACAATACATTAAATGTAAAAATGCACACAATTTCAGAATTAACAGTATGCAAACAGTGTTCACAAGCAGATCAAGTCTTCCTTAAATTGTATGGAAGGGTTGGGAGGCAGAAAGTACACACATTGACTAAAAGTGGAATAACATCAAAATATGAATATGCTTACAAATTTTTCCTGCAAGGGTAGGATCTCCTGGCATGGATTAATAGGGGTATAATGTCTCTTTCCTGAATGTCTGCAATAAGTTGTAAGTTTTATGTCATAAATGAAATTGGGTTTCTTGGTACCATTGGTGACATATTTTCAATTAAAATATTGGGGCCTGGATGGCCATGTGATCTAGTTCAATAGTTGATTTAAACTTACCTGTAGAGATCACTGTAGCCTATCACCTATAAGGAATTCATGCCTGACTCTGTGCCACAAAAAAAAGTTGAGTTTGACTCGCATTGCATGTGATAAGGTTATGTGAATGGTTCAATTTAATTTATCTATGCTATTTAAAAAAATGTTATTAATATAAATATTGCAGTCAGATTTTAATGATGTTAATTGTAATTTGTTCATTCAAGGTACAATGGATGCCAAAGATTTCCTTGCCGAGGCCCAAATAATGAAGAAACTCCGACATCCTAAATTAATACAGTTGTATGCTGTGTGTACACAAGATGAACCTATATATATTGTCACAGAGTTAATGAGACATGGAAGTTTATTAGAATATCTACAAGGTAAATAAATGCATGTTTGTCTGGCATATTTCATATTTTTTCTTTAAAATATTATTATGGAGTTTTTCTCTTGTCCTGTGTGGAGGTTGTAAAAATCTTCCCTGTGCTTGAATTGTATGCTCTTATTTAATTTCCCTGATTCCTATCATTATATTTGACTATCTGCCTCCTTTACATCATAAACTATGTTTCATTTGGTCCATATATGTACAGGTAATTAGAAATTCATAAAGTTTGACTGATCTTCTTAGTTTTGGCCCCTAGTGTGTAGTATGAAGGTTAATCCAGAAAAGTGCTTTACACACAGTGGCTTTTGAATATATGTTAATTAGATGTGGATCATATTCTTTCTTTTAAAAATTGCTAGTATTGGAATTTTTTCTTATGGCGTAAATTAAAAATAGACTGCACCACATCTTATTAATTAGTTATCTAAAGTATCACATGGCCTTTAACATGGGTTGTGACGGGCTTTAAATTGCCCTGACTACAATGTTAAAGAAAATGACAGGTGAAATACTCAAATGTTAATAAGTAGATTTCCTATTTATTTTTAGGTGACAAGCATATGTTCCTTACATAGCAATGGTTACTGCTTGTGAAAAAAGAATATTGCACACTTGTTTTTTACAATATTTGTACTGCTATACAATAAAGCATAATATAATAAAGGGATAAAAATGTGACCTTGTATACTTGTTCAACTGTTATTTTATTACAATATTATTAAAGTTTTGTTCTTATTCAACAGGTAAAGGCAGAACTTTGAAACTTCCCCAGTTGATTGACATGGCAGCCCAGATAGCCAGTGGTATGGCTTATCTAGAATCTCAAAACTATATCCACCGAGATCTAGCAGCCAGGAATATTCTTGTTGGTGATAATAATACTGTTAAAATAGCAGATTTTGGTCTGGCTAGAGTTATTAAGGTAAATATTATCATTAGACAGTTGGTTTGAACCCGGGGTTTAAACACAATAAAAGAGGTCTTGTTGGCCAAATGGTCAAGATAGTCTGCTAGCTAATTTAAAAGTAAATGTACAGATCACTGTATCCTTTCCCCAATATAGCATGATATTGCCCCTGGCTTTGTATCATACAAAATACGTTGTGTTCGCATCACAACACATGTGGTCTTCTCTGAGAGTATTCCAGCTTCCTCCACGAATAAAATTGATTGCAGTCATATTACTGAAATATTATTGAACGTGCCTTTCAACATTAATCAAAATAACAAATAGATATTGACCCATTCAATGGTAGGGACTGTAATTTTTCTGCTGGTGTATTATGTCAGAATTGCTGCATTTCTTGTGGAAGATCAACTGAGTTTTCTTATATTGGTAGACAAATCTGTGTTAAATTTCATAGAGATGACACTAATGTTGGATAATAATACACTAGATATTGTTCCTCTGTAGGCAGAATTTAAATCTATATTGTTTAATCAAATTGTGATAGATAAATTTACCAAGATACTATTTCTTTGTTATTAGGAAGATGAATATGAAGCCAGAGTTGGTGCTAGATTCCCTATAAAATGGACAGCTCCTGAGGCAGCTAATTACAATAGGTTTACAATTAAGTCTGATGTATGGTCGTTTGGTATACTACTTACAGAAATTGTCACATATGGAAGGATACCATATCCAGGTATGTTTCTTAGCATTTTTTGTTTTCAAAGAAAAACTGCCTAGGTGGTTTAATTGGTTAGTTTGTTCGTTACAACTTAAGACTGTCATGGTTCTCCAACCAGTTCAAACAAAAAAGAACAAACTAAAATTGGTTTTTGCTGCTTCTCTGTTAAGCATGTTCCGTTTATAGAAAGGGCTGTTCCAGCAAAACATACAATGGACTGGGGAAGGCAATTGAAAATTGGTGTAATCTCCTGTAGAAATGATTTTATTTCACTTATACCCACCCATAGAGGCAAAAGCAGAAGCTTTATAGGCACCATTAGAATGCATGCATTACCATGCATGTAATTTGGTTTGTCAGTAACCTGGTGAAGGCAATCAGTTCATCCAGATACAATTTCTAAGTGCCTATGGGGTCTTACTGTGATGCATAATTAGCCTTTTTATGCCCCTGCCTTTAGGCGATGAGGGCATTAAGTTTTACCCTTGGTGGTACATACGTCAATTTCATCAAAGATCTTTTGGCTAATGTAAATTGGATTGTTTTGATATTTGGTCTGAAGCATTATCAGGGAGAGTTGTAATGTGTCTCTTTTCATGTCAATTATATGTTCTACTTGTGGGAACAGGGCATCAGCAACTAGAGGGCTTGTCACAAGAGGGACAATGCTATCTGAACACTGGAACTTTAAATATGGGTTTGAAAAATTGCAAAGATTCTTTTGAATTAGTAAAAACTGAAAATAAATATTTGTTGCATGTCTTTCACTGAGGAAGGGGTAAGAAGAAGAAAATATGTTATGTCTATTTTGAATAAGGTAAACATTTAAAAAATTTAATGAGGCAGTTAATAATTTACAAATAAATATTTTTTTTGAAGGGATGACAAATGCAGAGGTACTCCACCAAGTAGAACATGGATACAGAATGCCAGGGCCACCAGGTTGTCCTCAGACTTTATATGAAATAATGTTGGAATGTTGGAGAAAAGAAGAAATGGAAAGACCTACATTTGAAACTCTACAATGGAAATTGGAAGACTTTTTCAATATAGAAGGCAATGACTATAAAGAGGCTTCTAGTATTCGATAGTGTTTTATTTTCCATTATTCTGTTGTTTGTTTAAGTGTTCCAAATTTGTTTGTATAGATTGTGTTCATTTGGGACCAGTGAGACACACCTATACGAGAGTACAATGATGTTTCGCTCTGCGATTTATTAAGAAGGTTTTGATTGGATGTTGCTGTGGGACATGGACAGAAAGAAAAGGCATCTGTTTTACTTATCACTTCCCATTGTGTTGTATGTCGATGTGTTTGTTTATGTTGCTGAACGTGACTTTTAACTTTTACGAACATGTGTCAAAATTTATTTTTTAAAATCAATTGCTTTATACATGTATAAAGGGTTTCGTTTGCGTCATCATTCATCCTTTCTCATGAATATTTATAAATATTGTATTTTCTTACATGCTTTTGGTTATGTGCTGGATGGACAAAATATTTTTATTAGAAAAAATGGTCTTAAAGTTACCAAAGTTGAAATCCAAAATGTTTGAATGCAGATATTTTTGAGATTGTTTATAAATGAATATCTCCATTTCGATATAGTTGAAAAAGACCTTTAGTTAATATTTTTATTTTGAAGGTTTCTAATGAGGCCTTGATAAATTATTTCTCGATTTTCATTCGAGTTCTTGTTAAAATCTGGTCAGTTGAGAAGAAATTAAAAATAGCTACAAAAGCACAAAAACTTTTTTGTCATATGACACTGGATTCATGAACAAATGATAATGAGGCTCTATATATTTGACTGACCAGTAAGCCTGATATACATATGAATCAAGTTAGTTTCAGAAAGTCAAGTTGATGACATAAAAATCCAGTTTGTATTTTTGTCAAAAAGGAGATAAAATACAAAAATGAACAATATGGAATAAAAGAAAGAAAAAATGGGAATTAATTTTTCATGGCCTGAAACAGAAAACAGCTGATAATTCACAACATTACAGTCATTGCCATTTGATTTTGAAATGAAATTCTGTTTGCCATATATTATAACTTTCATCTCTGTTAAACAGAAGCTCAAATTTTGTACATACATTCAAGCATTATACTTCTGATGTACATGTATATGTAAAAACTTAATGTACACCAAACGAAATTTGCCACGACTTAAGTCAAAATATATCGAAAGTTCAGCTTTGAAGTATGTCATGTTATATATTGTTGGAATTCTAATTTTTTGCCGCAACTCATCCTGCAATTAAAATTTTAGTTTTCATCAGCACAAAAAAATTTCCCATTACCCCTCTATGTTAAATTTTTGACATTGAAAAAATCTATCTCAGAATGGCATGTTTTCGTAGATAATTATCCTGCTTCAGTGTTATATCTATAATATAATTCAACTTTATTCTTAAAATTTCATCTTTTATCTTTCATAAAACAAAAAAATATAAAAAATTCATCATGTCTTGTTACCCGAGACCATTGGTTAATTGCACTATCAAAATGAAGCAAATGTTCAAAGTCGAAAAAAATTAACATTACACCCTATGGGGAAATTTTTTATTTCAAGTTAAAATGAATTTTTATCTTAAGCTTCAGCTGCGGCAAAAAATTAGAATTCCAACGATATATAATATGATATATTTCACTGTAAAACTTTTGATACAGATTCACTTATGTTGTGGCAAACTTCGTTTGGTGTACTTTAATTTGAGGTTGTTATTATTAAAGTTAGATAGAGGCCTAAGAAGATGTGTATTGAATATTGTTCAGTTATTAAAAAGAGATTTCCAAGTCTTCATATCACTGTATTTATAGTAATTATTTTTCTGTTTCAATTTTCATGCATGAAAATTATATATGGTCATAAATTTTAAGTATGGATTGAAATTGAACTACATGCAGTATATGCAATTTTTTTACTACATATATATTGAGATCATTACATGAAATTTTACTCTTCGGAAATAATCACGTACAGGGTTCATGCATATGTTTGATATTCTATCATATTTTCAATGTATTTTGAACTCTTCTTTTAACGAATCATATCTTTTTATATTTAAAGCTTTAGGACACACTAATTATACATGTCACAGTGCAGGTTAATTTCATTAGATATCGTACATGTACATTAGTGCTACAATAATGTAAGTTTTTGAAGAAAAATATGATAAATGTAGGTCCAATATCATTGAAGTGCTATGAAAACTGGTTGTGACTTTATTAACTTTACTGCAGTTTTGTACTTTTTACATTACAAAAATTACTTTTATGATGCTTCTGTTGTTATAAACAAGTGTCAAGACAGCGTATGGTTCTTAAATGGTCTTAATGACCTTAAAGAAAAATGAAGGTGGGATTTATTTAAGGGTTATGGTATCTACCTTTTTTTCTTCAAAATTTTAATTTTGACCAATAAGGAATTGTTTTTCATTTTTTCTCTCTCCAAATTTCTCATAAATTTGCACACATGAGACAGATGAATAACAATGCTGTCTGCAGTTAAAAAATTGTGTCCCTCAAATTACGGTGTGCAAATTTTGTATTTGTCAGCATGATGCAGTTGTATCATGCTGTACTTGCAAATCTCTAAAGGTCATTGGTTAGATTAATAATCTATCAATTCTTGACAAAATTTCTTATTTAAATATAGATTGTGGAGAGAATTTTATTATTTTTGTTACAATATTTTGTTAAATCCTTTATTTTAATTATAAAAATAGGTTGGATAATCTGTTTTATACAGTTTTGACAAGTTTTATGAACGGGCATTTGATTTGTACATTCGATATTGATTTTAATCATGTCTTGGTATTTTTATATATTTTTGCACACTTCACTTGTTACAGTGTAATTTAAAAGATAAAACAAACATCAAAAATGCAATTTTCATGAAAATCACCTGGAAGTTGTTAACAAATACTTTCATAAACGAACATAGAAATGGGGTTTTATATTCATTAACGAACATCACACATAATATAATTAAAATTTCATTATAATTGGTAACCTTTTGTTAATCTCCACTTATTTTGCTACCAATTTTTTAGTTGTTTTTGCAGATTTGACTAATATATATCATAAGTGATGTAATAAGTATTTTTTTTTTATTAAAAATTATTTACTCTGGAATGGGCATATATCAATATAGGTTGTGTAAACACTGCACAAAGGTTAGCTTACTCTTGTTAAAATAGTTGTATTGTGAAAAATTTGAGTATATGAATCTCATTGATAAACATGCAAAACTTTAATAAGGTCATGCATATGAGAAAATGTAGTGATTTTACTGTAAAAGTATTTCTGTTCATGGATACTAGTTTTAACTTACCAAAACACTTATTCATTGGTTCTTAAGTTCAGGATCGTTTAAGATGGGTAAAACAATTTGTGGTTTAAGTAAACAATGAAATCCATGGAAATTGATACCAAATGAATGAGTATGATGGGTAATAAAATTTGTGGTTTTAGTAAACAAACAACAAAATCCAAGGAAATGTGATACTAAATGAATGATAGTACATACATAGTATATTGAAAGAAACTGTTCTTGGGTCTAAGCAATAAATGTTGTTATCATATGAAAAGAACTATCTAGTCAAATGTATTTTTTTATTGCAAAATTAGCCAGTACAGGGAAGGTTATTTTTTTCTTTTTCGTATAGAACCGGAGAGATAATTTGGTACCAAATTCCATCCTCCACACTGGCTTGGTTGTAAAATGATCAGATTAATTCAAATTCTTTTATATTTGTATTATATTAGGTCACATGATATCCTTTGTCTGGCTTAAGTACAGGCTGTTATGTTGTTCAGTAAATTATAAACAATTATTAATTTTGATTAATCATGATAATCATCTGTCATCTGAGACATTCATAATAAATATAAAAATAATTTGACTTTGTCTTCATGAAACAGTCCATGAATTGTTTTCATTTACCTCTTTGACAAACGTTGTAAACATGATTTATTTTTAAGCCTAACATGTCTGAAAAATGTAAATCCAGAAATGAACATTTATGAACATATGCAAGATGTGGATTGTATCTTTCTGGCGTATTCTTTATTCTTTCTTTTTGATAGTTCAATTTGAACATAGACATGTATCTAACTAGAACTACTGTGAGAAAGCTC
>JARWCS010000005.1:3476646-3489216 GCA_034783895.1 Geukensia demissa
AGGTAAAGTTTCATTGAAATCCTTTGAGCGGTGTAGGAGGAGATGCGCTTACAAGGTATGTGGACAGACGGACGGACAGACGGACGGACAGACAGACAGACAGACAGGGTGATTCCTATATACCCCCCCAAACTACGTTTGCGTGGGGGTATAATGAAATCAATGTTAATTTTTTATATCATGTAGCAGCTTGATAATGGATTCACCAAGACAGCAAGATCAAAGGAAAAATACAAAATCCATTGAATAAAAATATATTTTGCATTAAAGAAGAAATATTAGGTGTTTGTAAAATGGGCTTAATGGTTAAGACAAACTTTTTCATTTGAGTTTAAATAAATACTCATATAATTTCTGAGTAAATGTAAACTGAAGAAGCATTTTATCACATTTAATTATAATTTTAATTTTCATCCTGACAACTTTACAAAGATACTTATTGTTCAAGACAATAGTAGATAACTCATATTAAAACAGCAGAATTTTAAATCCAGTTTACAGTTTTTGCCTCAGGAGATAGATGTACTTATTTTTCAAAACTTTATTTTTTGGTTCTTGGCTTTTTTTAATTCTTTTTATATACAATGTATATATATCTGGTGTCTTTAATGCAAAAGTTTTGGAAGCACAAGAAATGTGGCATTAAAACTTTTAAAATTGTTTTTGTCCTGTACCTAATTTTAAAATAGAAGACGTTGGCCTAAACTTATCCATTTAAATTAAAATTAAAGATGAATAAACATTAAACAGCATGTACTTTATCATGATAATCATGACACAGGAAAGTTTACTCACATGTAATCCATGTGAAAATCAATTACATCATTTTCAAACATAACAACAATAATTGTATTACAGTGGATTTCATGTTAAATTAATCTCTTCAATATATGTATATTTATTTTGAAAATACAATGTTTTTACATTCTAATAGATATGGACCCCCTGCTAGTTTTTTAAGAGTGAACAAGACAACACTGAAAGCAAAACTCACAAGAGATACTCCTGTTCCCCCATAGATTATCAGCTATGGTGAATTTCCTTCCTACATGCATATCTACATTTTGTGACTTATGTTTATGTAGTGTTTAATTGAAATCCATTAAACAATTGAGGGGGAGTTGTGCTTAAAAGTTATGTGGACAGACAGATTCTTTTATATCTAGAACAAATCCAGCAAACTTTGTTGGTGGGGGTATAATTATCTGTCCTTAGAATGAGCTGAGATGAATTTCCTTCCTAAATTCATATCTACATATTGTGTCTTATGTAAAGTTTTAATGAAATCTATGGAATGGTTAAGGAAGAGATGCAATTAGAAGGTAAATGCGGAAAGACGGACAGGTTGATTCCTATATACCTTTGTTTGTGGGGAATAAATTTCAAGAGCTGATTTCCTAATATACAACATTAAATGAAGTTTTCAGGAGAGTTAAATCCGGTTTCTGTGTGTTCTATGTTTTCTGACCATTTTTACTTTGCATTTGGGGCCATTTAAGACATGTGTCCATTCAATAATGTATTTACCTGTTATATGTGTCCATTATTGAAGGCCTAAGGGCAACCTGTAGAAGTTTGTTATTTACAAGTTTTGTATGGCCGTCTCATAGACAGTCATAACACATCTCCTTTTTTCTATATAAGGACTTTGCTCATGTTTACTATTTTTTAATGCCATGTGACAGAAAGGTTTTTATTAGATTAATGTACCAACTATATGCTTTTTATCATCTTAATATATATTAAAATCAAGGATTATTGTTATAGCAATTTAAAATATTGTGTAAAATTTCAAGTACAAATCTCTTATGACACTTGTTTTCTTAAAAATTATTGTTACCATTGTTTGATTCATAGAAGAAAGATACATTAATTTGTTTACCTGTTCCCTTCAAATCTCCAAGTACTGTCCAGTACTCTGGTATCTGTACTTCTAAATGTGTTAAAGCATTATACAACCTATCATCAAGTGTTTCTAAAACTTCATCTGCAAGGTCAAATTTGTCTGACCTTATAAGTTCAAGGTCATCAAGAGCATTGCTGTTATAAACACTGTTAATGAGATATTCTGCCAAGAAGTAGGTACTGTTGTTATAAAACTGAAAGATAGATGTTGCTAGAACACAGAGTTCGTTCTCATGGTAACCACAGAAATCCAATCGCAGCTGTTCCTCAAAATCATGTTCTGTAAAGAAATTCAGGAAATATATTAATGTAAAATTATATCCCATTAACATGACACATCAAAATCAGATTTGAAATCTGATCTGAAAACAATTACACATTGCATTCACATGTAACCTGCAATTGATAGGTAGATAGTTTGACATCCAATTTAAACAATATCACATTTGAATCAGGAATAATTTTCCATATGGACACAAATGTATCTTATAAGACAGAAATACAACAATGCACAGATGAAGATTTTCGAAGCCTACTGTAGGACCTGGTTACCTATAGGAGTTGCATTGTAGGTGATCTTGGTAAAGGAACAGTCAAGTCATCACTGAAAACAAATATAATTGTTTCAAAGTGTTATGAAATGTATGTAAGTCATAACCTACATTCTATGTTAGTTTTTCACACATAAAACCTAATCTGTCATTATTATATATGCTGATTGTATTTTATTGTAATGTACAGTTGATTATTTACACCTGAAATACTTGTCATACCTATACTAATTACCTACATATCATAATAATCATTATTACAGTAATATTAGGTTGCCCTCGTGACTTGTTATAGCTAAATATGAAAACAAGCAATATTTCTTATTTCATTATTAACTATATAAGTACTATAGCTAACAAAAATGCCAAAAAGTTACAAACACAATCAAGAAAAACATGTTTTTCTAACATCTGGTGAAATAAATTTTACTTTTTACAGTTATTAAGGTTTCATAAAATTTTTCCCATGTCAACTGACACATCCCCTGAAGCAATAACTCTGATGTGATTTTGTCAGGATCTAATTGTTTGTTTTTGTTTTTATAATGTGGGTTTTCTCACTGTTGATACCATAGTGGATATCAGTTTACTAAAATACTGAGCTAAAACAAGTGTCATTTATATAAACAAAAGGTGGTCTGAATTAACTACCCATGACAATAATGACAAAATATGAACTGTCATCTTCAGGAAGTACACAATTTCACATAACCAGTTATAATGATGTGTACAAGTAGGGAGTCAAATATAAAATAAATGTTGTGAAGTTCTAATAAAATGCATCATACATTGTTCAACAACATTTTCTTTGTTAGGAAGAGAAAGCAACAGAATTTACTAATTGCAGATCTGAAGGGGTAAAATATATTTCCATTTCCCTTTTCAAATAAGAATTCTGTATCTGCCAGCCATACAACTTTGTTTAATAAAAATAAATAAGGATTGATTGATTAAATGATGCTTATCATCCAACGAAAAATATTTAATGCATATTCAGGACAAGAGCATATGAGTGACAATGAATGAACCCTTCTTTGTACTAGACCAACACGCTGAGCTTAAGTTTTAAAATGCTAGCTCATGAGATAAATTTTGCATGAAGACATGCCACCTTATCAAGACACATTATTCTGACTTTGGGCTGACAATACTTTGCTCCTAATCCTAAATGCTAAATGCTTATTGGAGAAGCAGCTTGTACCGTATTTGGTTTGACCCAGTGGGGAATCGAAACCTCAATCTAGTTGGCATGCCAACTTTTTCACTACTGAGGAATAAGTCAAAACAACAACATGCAACAATAGTATATTATGTACTGCATTCCAAGTCTTCAGATTCTGCAATACTTATTTGTTCAAGGAAGCTGAATTTTTCCCTTACCATCGATGGCTACTATCCTACTTTATAAATTTACAACTTTAAACCAAACTGACAGATATTTAACAAGCTATTAATTACAATCTCAAAAACTTACCATATGAGATTTAAAAATACTGCTCAAGGTAAAATTCTACACAGGTAGTCCAAAAAAAAAATTCCAAAAGTCAACAAGAAATTACATACATTTTCTCCTGTAAGAAATATCCCTGACACATCATTAGATGTGATTAACAAACAAACATTTGGGTCATTAAGGATATAAATGACCATGATTGGCATTATGTTTTACTGATCACCTATATGTTAGTTACTGGTCATAAAAAAGTAATAAAGCCTAGGCTTAGGCATAAGTAGTTCCTCATATCAATGTCTTATCAGTAATAAAGCCAAGGCTTAGGCATAAGTAGTTCCTCATATCAATGTCTTATCAGTAATAAAGCCTAGGCTTAGGCATAAGTAGTTCCTCATATCAATGTCTTATCAGTAATAAAGCCTAGGCTTAGGTATAAGTAGTTCCTCATATCAATGTCTTATCAGTAATATAGCCTAGGCTTAGGCATAAGTAGTTCCTCATATCAATGTCTTATCAGTAATATAGCCCAGGCTTAGGTATAAGTAGTTCCTCATATCAATACCCTTTGAAGAAGTCTTATCAGTTCACTCTTACCCATTGTACTAGAAATGGGGTGGTCAACCTATTTATCAAATCAATTGTTCCTGAAAGATAACACTTCATTTTCAATTGTTACTATATAGATTTGTATAGTGGAGCCCACATATTCATAAACTCAATGTCTGTTTTAGGATACTAAAACAAAGGTCTTCCCTTCTCATGATATTGAAAGTATGAATAGATTGTAAAACTGCAGTAGAAGTAGTTAAGACAAATAAGTTCTGACCCACATACCAAAAATTGAAGACAAAAAGATGATTTCTGGACATGAAGCTATGTCAAATAACTGAAAACCTTTACCTTAGATAAGGTGAAAGGTCAAGATCAAGGTCAAGATTTCTGGACATGAAGCTATGTCAAATAACTGAAAATCTTTACCTTAGATAAGGTGAAAGGTCAAGATCAAGGTCAAGGAAAATCCTCTCATGATGATTCACCAAGTCTCAAAAATAGAAACCCTTAATTGTAAAACAAAAAAGTTAAGGCTGGGATAAGAGCAGACTGGCATGTACATACTTACTATCTACATTCAAAATATTGTATGCATAAATTAGTTCTGGACCTTAATGTGAAAAAATGCTGCAAATTTCACAATGTTACTCATCCATAAAAATGATGTTATGATCTAATGACATATAGCAGACTGGTAAGTACCCACCAAGATCTAACTGAAGACGAAATATGGTGGGTCTTTTGAGGGGTGGATTAGTATGTGAAATATTGTCACAATTTTTAAAAACTTACAGTAATGTCACCACAAAATGAGGTCAAGGTCAAATGAAACACGACTGACTGACAAGTTGATCTTACCAACTATATGCATACTTAATTTGGTTCAACTGGGCCTAACAGTGTTAGACATATAAAGCATCCAAAAAAGTATATGGTGCAGCTTATGCCAAGTAATACCTATGTTTTGCATTAGCAACTAAGTCACATGTGATACAAAAAAAAAATCTGGCTACTGTTTTAATAACAGGTTGCCCAAATATAAAGGTTTAATGACAGCTCCTTGAGAAAAATATGTAAGGATTTTCAAATATTTGAATGTAAGGTTCAATGGGAACTTGGTTATGTACTTTCATATAAATATACAGGTAACTAATGTTTACTTATCAAAGTTTATGCAGTGCAAAATCATTAAATCTTTAATAAATATATGTTTAATTAGTTCAATGTAAATGTTTTTATCAGAGATGATACTTTGCACTTACATCTATGGACTTTAAGCTACACTGTTTTGCTATCCTAAGGGATGTGTTTCTTGTTTTTTGTTTTTGGTAAATCTTTGACATTGGATTAATAGTTGGAAAGAAAATGACAATTAACAAAATACTGCCATGGTCAGCTTAATAGATTTTAAGTTTATTACATAGTCATTGAATTATAAAATGGAGGCTCCACAGAGCCTGTATAGGCTCATCTGGCAAAAGGTGACTTTTATATAAACTTTATACCATTATGGCATCTATTGCTTCTAAACTCAGTTGAAGAATCATAGAGCCCATCATGAATGTCTGATCGGCAAATAATTCACAATTAAGTAAATGACCATCTAACAATCATTTCTGCAAAGTAACAATTCAATGAACTTTGTAGTTCCACAAGAAGATTTTTAAAATTTTATCGATGAGAACACATGATTGGCCCTGGCAGTCTTGTTGAATTTCCGATCGGCACCAAAAACATTATCTAATAAAGTACCACCTGCCTAACTTTTCTAACCAGCTAGGTTGAAATCTCTTTAAAAGTGATTTCAGAAAAGAAGATGAAAATGTGAAATTCCCATAGGGTCCAATGTTACACTAAGTTGTGTCATGGTGGCCATTTTGAATTTTCAATTGGCAAACAAATCAAAAATTAAGTACAGGACCATCTATCAATAATTGCTGCAAAATAGCAATTCAATTCACTTTGTGGTTTACGGCAAGAAGATTTTTGAAATTTGGACCAATCAAAACACATAACCTGTCATGGCATCATGTCGAATTTCCGATCAGCACCAAAATTACAAATCTGGTAAAGGACCACCTGAAATGTTGAGCTAAAAAGGTAAAGGTCAACTGATATATAACTGGTAAGTTCATAATGAGGCAAATGTCGAATGACATATGACTCAATGGGAAGTTAACTGCACACCTAATTTAATTGACCTGGGTCAAACAGTTTCAGAGTTACAAAGCATTCAAAAAAATTAATGGGAAGAAATACCAACGTCCAGTTTTCACAATGAGACAAAAATCATACAATCTCAAATGGTTTACAACAAATATTAAGTTGTTTATAACCCCCAAAAAAGACAAACCTACCAGGACAATGATCAATGACAGAAACCCAATAAAAGTGATTAGTTAACCTTGAAAGGAAGGAAACCTCGTTCTGGACAATTTGGTTCCATTAATTCTGATTAACCACAACAGTTACAACTGAGACCTTACAAACTAAGTACTTGATATTCTTCTAACAGCCTGCATATTACCTAATGATGAGAAAAAATCAATGTCAACAACAAATAAATAAAACCTCTTATTAGTAAGTCCATAGGAAATATTCACGGTATTCCAATATCTATTTGCATTTGTTCATAAAACAAGGCAATTTGCCTTTCAAGGTCAATGCAATTTTTTAAACTTCACATAAATTGGAAATTTACAAATCAATAAAAGCAATAATAGTTGAGGAGAAGACTACAAATCAGATGACAAACACATAATTATCAACGACAAATTCACTGCCTTAACTTAATAATAACAACACTTAAGTGCTGAACAAACAATTAATGCTGTCAACTTTAAAAACTTTCATTTCTATTCCTGAATATTTCCAGTATTTAACTCAGATAAATTCACAATAACAAGTTTGTTTGGGCCATTTACTGATGTATTTAACTATGATGTACAAAGGGAGACAATTCAATTCAATAAAAACTTGTTATTAAAGTACACCTAACGAATTTTGCCACAACAAAAGTGAACCAATTTTTTCGACTTTGTAAATTTGCTTCATTTTGATTGTGCACTTAA
The DNA here is from genome assembly GCA_034783895.1 of Geukensia demissa. NCBI lineage: Eukaryota > Metazoa > Mollusca > Bivalvia > Mytilida > Mytilidae > Geukensia > Geukensia demissa. The sequence continues at coordinate 3,484,179 of JARWCS010000005.1, forward strand.
CCAATGGTGTCAGGTAACAAGACATGATAAAATTTTTATTTTTTGTGGTTTTATGACAGATAAAAGATGAAATTTTAGGAATAAAGTTAAATTATATTCCAGCTGTAACACTGAAGCGGGATATTTAGCTATGAAAACATGCCATTTTGAGACAATTTTTTTCAATGTCAAAAATTTAACATAGAGGGGTAATGGGAAATTTTTTTGTGCTGAGGAAAACTAAAATTCTAATTGCACGATGAGTTGCGGCAAAAAATTAGAATTCCAACGATATATAACATGACATACTTTGTAGCTGAACTTTCGATATATTTTGACTTGAGTCGTGGCAAATTTTGCTTGGTGTACTATAGTTATGGATCTGTTACCGGTAATACAATAAGTTGACCTCTTCTCGGATTGACGTTAACCCTGATTAGAGTTTAAGGATTCCACGGCGGGTGTTGCGTGCAAAAATGGGGATGCTTACCCTCCCTACCTGATCCCACTCCTGTTTTGTAAAGCATTTCTTGGATTCCAAGCCTTTATTCCTTTTGTTTTTGTTTTCGTCTTTTAGTTTGTTTCAACTGTATCTTGTCTCCTTGATCTATGCACTTTTGATCTCTCACATTGGTTTCTACACTGGACTTTTAAGCATAGATACGGTCATAGACGACAAAGCTAGTCATAAATCGGTTGTGGCAATTTCTATTTCATTTGTTAATCACAAATGGATTTTCTTATGTTGACTTATTCCAATATCACCGTTATATCATAAAAATCGATGTATCATGATTGTCCATGAGATAGCCACCCACCAACACTAAAGTGTTGACAAAAACATATCCCGATTTTTTTATGCCTTTTTTCCATCTGAATAGTCATCCTGGATTTTTTAAACTAAATGCTTTCATCCTACCTTTTTCAAATTTAGTCCTGCCCCAATAAAAATCAAATGGTTGTTCCGAACAAATTGTCTAGTGGCCCCGAGGGTATTCACCAGCCCATTTGTCAGAAGTTTATTTAACAAAGTTTTACAGAGATTTGCTGCATTTGTTTAAATTCTAAACACTGAAAATAAGGAAATGCATCGAAACGTATTACACTAAGTAGTTGTCCCTACAGTCGGATTTGGCTTCCTATTTCGAATTGTTTGGATTTGAGTACTTCTTTTAGTCTGTTTGGATCTTGGATTCCAATGGTTTCGTTCTTATGCTATTGAAGAGAAGTTACTCATTGAAATGTACAAATAGCACGGAAAGGCATCGAAACGTACTAGTAGTATTGCACTTAGTAGTTGTACCTACAGTTGGATTTGACTTCCTATTTCGATTTGTTTGGATTTGAGTACTTCTTTTAGTATGTTTGGATCTTGGACTTTCTATGTTTTGGTTCTTATGCTATTGATGAGAGGTTTCTCATTGAAATTTAAATATAGCATATAAAAATTCACCATATTTATTCAAAACTGGTAAACTTGTTTTACAATCTAATTAAAAACCGATCTCTCATGCTCCCGTTTTCTGATATGTCGCCCACGTGACATATCAGAAAACGGGAGCATGAGAGATCGGTTTTTAATTAGATTGCTTGTTTTATGAATAAATATTTTCCTAGTCCAGTTTCGCTTAACATGGTCAAGTTTAGCATTGTTGTGGGTGCACTCAATTTGTTTATTTGTGGGTTCTAAATTTTTTTTTGTCGGCTCCTAATTTGTTTATTTGTTGACAGCAATTTTTTTTGATTAAGTAACATTTTGGCCACTGTACGAACTGCAATTACAAAGGCCACTCAACGTTTATTTTTATTTCACAACAAAGTTTAGTACAGAAAATATATCAGAAGCTAATGTGAAACAAACAAAATGTGTTGCTAAATCATTTCAACAAATTCAAAATAGAAAAAAATGTAATGTAAAATTACTTACATAACTGAAACTGGGTGTTCAAATGTTGGGACTTTTTCTACCCCTATGATATCAAATCTTAAAGCAGATCTAAATAATGTATATGCAGGAAACTGACAAATTATGACAATTCATTTTTTATTGGGCAACCCTTAACTATAACATAGCAATTTTCATTGCAGCAAATTTTTGACTGATAATTTTAAGAGGGGATATTGACAGTCATTTTTGGCAACTCAACATAGAATTACTATTAACTACATGAAAACACTATCTTCTATTTTTCAAACAAAAAATTTTTACACAACAAAAAATTAACATCCTTCCAAAAACACAACACTATGACTATATATATTTTAAAGGCAAATGACTTGTAAATGTATGTACATATAAGATCAGGTTTGTGTTTATTGATATACTTTTGGTTAAGGACAAATATGTCTTCCAAAAGTCAGTGTGTTAAATGTTGTGACTTCAGTCCGTGTGTTAAATGTTGGGACTTCTTGTGTCAGTCTCTGATATTCTTGTAAATCAAGTCCATATCAGTTATCAGTTCAAAGGTGCAAAATTATAAAAAATTAACTAGTGCTAATAATTTAGAGAGTGTACAATTTCTTCCTTGTATTTCTTTCTAAACTTCAAAAATATTTTTACTTTCTACATTTTAATGTTCTAATATCACAAATAAACCAATATATTTGACCTATATTGCTTAATATTCCACCTCTTACAATTAGATAACAAAGATTTATTTTATGGAATATAAATTTTCCTAAATTGAAACTACAGCCTAAAAATCTAGCAGGAAAGAGAATTAAGCCACAACCATAATAATTGCAATTATCAGCAAAATAATAAAAGATCATCATTTAAGGCATACCCTACACGCTGACCGACTTGGGCAATCTTATATTCCCCAAGTTTCAACCAATTTTTTCTGAGATAATGGTACATTAAAAATTTCACGGTACTGTAGTGGTTAACAAACATCATACCAAATTACAACATATTATGAAAAACGCGCAGCATTCTGGCAAAAGTCTCTCGGTTCCATTCAGCTATGAAATGAACATTTCTGACCACGTGCCAAGATTTACATATAAATGATTACATTTGAAATGACATGAATTGAAGTTTTTTTAAGAAGTGTTTTCATAAGCCACTATAATATCGAACAATTTCCCTTTTCTTTGAATGGATTTTCTCCTGGTCGTGCAAATCCTTTGATAAGAACGTCCGAATCGCCATGTTGTTCACAATATTTCATAATTTCTTCAATACATTCAGAAACGCGGACCCTCTGGATGGCCGCTTCCTGTCTCAGTTGCTCTACCAGCTTCCGCTGTTGCTGGAGTCCTTCTTGAAACTTGTTCATGTTGATATTATTCTATAATAAACGAATAAGTAAAATAATATTAAGGCCTTACTTAATTTGGCATTGCAACGCATCATGATAATTGAAAATATAATATCTGGTAAAGAAGCAATGTATATCTTTAATATATTTATACCGTCTTCCGAGAAAGTTCACATTATTAATGGTGAATAAATATGTCAATAATAAAAACTATCTCGGTAGACAGTTCAATTAATGAATTTGTGGATTTCAACATATGGTAGAACATGAAATTTCATTTTTAGAATAAATTCACGGATTGCTCCTTGTGATTATTTAAGAAATAATGTTAAAAGGAACATAAGAATTCTTGTATACTATTTGGCGATATTTTCCGATCGAAAATTTTGGCAAGCACATGTTTTTAAAGCCTTGTTCTCATTTCAAAATTTAATCAGAATAGACACATGAAAATGAGAATCAAATCCTATTGTGTTCACACCTAGTTTAATCCGGATTAATTCCGCGCCAAGTTTAGGATGTTCAGTCATTTCTCGAACTCTTCTGTTTTTTTTTAATTTATTGCCCAGTGACGTCCACTTTTCTTCTCATAATTCTAGTATTGACACTATAAAATGCCGTATGAGAAGTTTTTATGAAATAATTGTCATTTCTTCAAAGGTTTTAAGAAATAGAATCAAGAGAAACCTTTCCTGTTTATTCATCAATTGGCTTTGGTTTTGAACTACCTGTCATGTTAACCCGTTTCATATTTCATTGTTTTTGGTATTTTGTACCAGCCTCAAGAGTAAACGTCAATGCAAGTGACTTCCAATGGTTCTTTTATTTCACCAAGGTTAGAGCTCACAAATATGTTTAACCCCACCATATAGTTTATGTGAAGACTGTGACTGTTTTTTTAGTTAAACTGTTGCTCATCTTGCGTTCTACCCTTAATTGTTAATTTTAGTTACATCTGAATGTTTTCGCGTGCCTTTAAAACTTCACGTTTTGCATCTTTGTTCATTTTGTTGAATGTCGGAAAGTAAATATTAATTATTTGTATTGATTGATTTGATGCTTAACGTCAATTGGGCAATATTTCAGCCATATTCAGGACGGGAACGTGTAAGCAGGGGGCTGGTAAGAGAGGGCTTTTAGACTGCCACTGGAGAAATACGGGTTGGATATGTGTTAGATACCTCCTAACCAATTTCTCATGCATTATTGAATTGTACGGATACAAATAGAATACAATAAGAAGGTTCAATTTTCGTTATATTCTCCAGATTATATACTGAATATATGAATTCGTTATTAAAGGATATAAGCCGTTTGCATGGTATTCCCAATAATTATCTTAATATACTTTTAGTAAAGACTATCTCAAACGAGTCACTAGACTAACTAAAGCTTACCTTTTGCAAAACCAAATTATTGGGCCAAAACGTGGCTTAACGACCCGCATTTCGTGGATTTAAATAAAAATTTAGGACTTCTGACCTTCCATGGATAAAACAGATATAAAAAAGAACCAAGAAATCTAAGGATCAAGACTCTTCTTTCATCTGTTCATTGCGAAAGAAATCAAATCACCAGAAACAACTCTCCTTAGAAAATATTGAATTTTCAAAATCTTTAAAGAGACTGCCAATGGAATACACCGGCAGTGGGTGGCTCATGCAAAAGTGGTTGGGCCAATCTCCCCGGAAAATTGTTCACTTAGAGGGCCAATTTTCAAATTGTTACTCGACAAAAATTTAAACATTCGATAAGTAAAAATCCATGACCTGTTTATAATATTTTGTCTGCGATTT
>JARWCS010000005.1:3490224-3505800 GCA_034783895.1 Geukensia demissa
GCATTGAAGCATCACTGGTTTGTAATGGCGTTGCCGACTGCTTGATTGGTGAGGATGAATTGTTTTGTGATACACCAGGTGAGAGAAACAAATCCTTCAAAGTTTGCGCAACATTTTCAATTGAAAATAGCAAAGGAAAACGTTGAAATGATTGATTGATTGATTGCTTACTGCTTAACTCCAGCGGACAATACATCAGGCAAACTCAGGACCTGCACAAGTTACAAGCAATAAAGCAATATGTGTGTAATGGTAAGGAATTGGCTTCTAGAATGCCACTGGAAAGGGTAGATTAGGGTAAAAAATAGAATTGTTACTGGCCACCTACTGACATTTTAGTGGTTGGGCTGACGATTAGAATGAGACTTCCCTGTCATTTGACTAGTTTTGTATAGGCTTTATTTTTATTGCATATTCACTTGCCTATTTATTCACTCTTTGTCCTGTTTCACTCAAATGATCATGTGCTTGCAATGATTGCTTATTGTCCGTACTTAATTGAACCTAACACCGTAAAATCTTCAAAGAAACGTTTGAGCGAATTGCAACCCACACTTTTTTGAAGTGGTCTTTGAATGGTCCGCTATCAAATTGTTTGTTTGTAATTTCACTAATTTTTATAAAAATCGGGATAATGGATTTGAAGAATACGAAGCGCTTTTCTAAGCTTAATATGACTTTTTCTGAAACTACTGGACCGATTCGCAACTTGGCGGAATGGTCCGTCGTTCCATCCAAAATATGTCAATCATACCAGCCACTATGACTATTAATCAAGTGTGACACTACAGTCAGTATTTCAAGTAAGCGTTATCTTCGCCGACAATAAAGACTCAGTTGACCCAAACTTATAGTCCCCGTTTTCCTCTTTTAAACTTTGACACCCTCAGATGATTGAGTTATACGTATCAGGGACGTATATGTTATATACATCCCTGTACGTATACACTTTAAAATATATTTTATTTCGGTTTGCCAACCATGTGAAATCGTCTTTTCAAATTTTGCATAGAAAACCGGCCTGGATATCAGATCTATAGATTAACATATAATCCTGGGGGTGAACCTCTGAATGATGTAAATGTCAAACTTTCTAGCCTAAAAATCAAACAAAAATTTAGTCTTCTTTCTAATTAGGAAGCAAATGGCAATGTGTCGTGCATCACGCCAAACATGACTGAGGTCCCAATGAAACCTGGTGCTGACGTTTTGAATTCTGATATGTCGAGTTTACTCTGTAGGAAACTGTTTTTTTTTTCATGTAACTTGCATTACTTAAGTTTTGACGATTTTGAGAAAGCAAATTTTAACTTAAGATCAACAAAATGTCTCATTTCGATCATACAGCTGGAAAAAATTGTTAGGATTATAGTTATGAAAATTGGCATTCTTGGCATTTCTGAAGTCGTGTAGCCAATAGAAATTAAACAACATTGAATTTTTAAAAAAATATTTGTCAAAGCAGCCTGTCACCCAACACTGCACCAACATCTTCACAAAGTTTTACATCTGATGGCGCACAAGGAAATTTCTCTTCCTTTATAGTTGAATAGACTGACATCTGTCTGTGGGGCCAGTCTCAGTAATAAGAATTTTATGCAGGAAAGGTGTAGTGATACAAACTCCAGGGATCATATGGTTTACAGATATGAAATTTGAAAAAAAAAATAGTTTAATGTAAGAATAAAGGCTACAAATCCCGCGCTTGGAAGTAAAAGAATTTTATTTATATTTTTCAGGTGCGGATCCAGGGGGCAGGGGGGCCCGGGCCCCCTTTGAAACGCAAAAATGATAAAAAAATGTTAAGTATGGGGTAAATTTTGGTCTTAATCTCCAGCAAAAATCGAGAAAATTGATGAATCAAGAGGTCCACAAAAAGTGGGGCCCCTTTTTGAAACGTCTGGATCCGCCTTCGTTTTTGTTGTAACAATATATGGAAATTGCTTAAATTTGGTGGAAAATTGAATATTTGAAGTTCCGATTATCGAAAATTTCTGAAAATCTGTATTTAAATCATTTAAATTGAATATTTAATATACATACATTTTTGCACAGCTGAATGTAATCCTGGTGAGTTTTTGTGTGGAGGTTTCTGTATACGAATTACTAAGAAATGTGATGGAATATCAGATTGTCCGAGCGGAGAAGATGAACAAAATTGCAATGGTATGATATGCTAGTTTTCACTGTCCGTCTTTTGCATGCACTTGTACGAAATAATGACATGATTCTCAAGCGCAGCATAATACAATTAAATGAGACTTCGCCTTTAACTTTTGATATAATTTTATTGCAAAATGTTTAATATGATTGGACAAAGTTATGACAGTTTAAGTTCATCTTTACACAAAACTTTACATCAATCAAGAACAGTAATAAAGTCATTGAAACAAGTAAATAGAGGTAAATAATTATCACAAAATATAATGAAATAAAAAATAAAATTATCACAAAATATAATGAAATAAAAAATAAAAAGGCAAAGTTGATCAGCACTTACGACCGTTTTGGTGATACTTTTTGTAAATTACGATTTATTTTGGTCAGCTTTATCGTCGTGTCCAAATGAGAATACTTCAGTATGTTATATTATTTTCATCTAAACCTGAGATCAAAGTTGGTCTTTCGTTAAGGTACAATTGACATTTGAAAAAGAAATGGAACGTGTCCTCTTAAGGAAAATCAAATCTACATCTTCTGTTGTTGATAACATTGATTTTTGCTAGGTCTGAATGTAGTGACCTACACTAATTTCTTAGTCTTGTGTGTTACTTATTTAGAATGCGATGACCCTCCGTAGTACTCGGGAGCTTAAAAAACATGAATATTTTATTTTTAATAACTGGTTTAATTTAACTTTCCAATAAAAAATACATAGAACAGGTCACAATAAAAAGGACTTTGGAGATTTTTTAAAGGGAGAGATTCGTTTGTTCAACTGGGATCTCATGCCACTTTCAACACTATTTCAGTTAAATCGGGGCGGTCAGTTTTACTGGTGGAGGAGGTAACTGACAAACTGCGATGTGAGTCGAACGCACCCTTTTTGCACCCTTACGCTGTATAGGTGATAGGCTACAGTGATCTGTACATGTTAGTTTAAATCAACTACCTTGACCACTCAGCCACTGAGGCCCCTAAAGGGATCGACAGAGGACAAACAAGTCCACGGTAAAAATGAAACAGAAGAAACTATATCACACCAAGCACTACTCAGAAAATCAAAATTAAGCAGCACGAACCCCATAAAACAAAGGTGGTCTCAGGTGCTCCGGAAAGGTATGCACCTCCTGTTTCACTTTTAGGTACTGCTGGTAATGTAGTCAATTTTTAGGGCTTACCATGCAAAATTGGGACAAATTGTATATGATAATGAAACATTTGAGTATGGACTTGTATTCATTTAGAAAATTGTCTGAAAGATGTAAACAGATACATATTGACCAATTGTGGCAGATCACCTTTTCTTAACCTCACAACGAAATGACAACATTTTATATGAAAGCGTAAAATCACCAAACCAGCAACGGAAATCTCACGAATTTAACAGGTCCCGAGTTCTGTACTTTATCACTGATTATCTTTAATTCATATATTGATCTACAATTGAAGTGCAAAATGTAAATGTGCTAAAATATTTTTAGTGAGGCAATTTCATGTTTCAGCCACCTCAACACAGTTATTTCCATTTGAATGTAAGATAGGGAAAGGTTCTGAAAAGCACACTTTCTTCTGGGTAGTTCTTTGGTATCTTGGAAAATAATATTTATACAAGTGACCGTGGGAGCAACTGAACATTTGAAATTTTTCATACCAACTACACATTAACTGATCGAATATTTCTGTAAACAAAAAAAAAAAAAAAAGATAAATGATGTTATGTAAATTTGTCCATCTGTCCAGAACTGAAACAAGCTATACCATATTTGATTGTGCTACCAATGATATGTCTTAACCATGAATACTCTATGCCATCAGATTGCCTGAATTACTGGACACAAGATCATTTTGAGGTCTAACCACATAGTAAATGTACATTATTGATATAACGAGTGTTGCGCACAAGACAAGGGATGCTTACCCTTCTAGAGCACCCGATCTCATTCCTGTTTTAGAAAGGAGTTCCAAGCCTTAGTTCATTTTGTTTTTGTTTCATCTTTTAGTTTCAAATTTGTCTCGTCTCTTTAGACTATACGTTTTCGGTCTCTAACATGAGTATTCTACACTGCACATCGTTAAATGATCACCACAATACTTTTGAAAATGAAATTATAATTTCATTAATTATTTTTATTTTTAGGATGTAACAATAACTTCGAATGTGGTGACGGATCATGTATTCCATTTTTTTATTACTGTGATGGATTAGCTGATTGTAATGACGGGTCAGATGAAGGACCGCAATGTACGTACAAATTACTTTTTCGCTACACTCATCGAAAGTTTGGAATTTTCTTTTCGTAATACTTTATACGCAATTATGGCATGTGACCGATAATATTCATATTGGCTCAAAATTTAATCATGAGAGAATTTTGTAATTTAATGTAAAGATGACAAGAAATCGAAGGCTCAATCCAGAAGAGATAATCTAGAGTTTTGATAAACATCTGGAATGAGATTTGAAAAAGGATAATCCGGCACGCAGAAAAAAAAGAAAAGAACGAAAAAGAAACGACAAAATCCACAAACTCAACGCTTATTAACAAAACTCCACCCCGAAAGACGCAATGAATAATAAAAACACGATTTTTTCTTTTTTTCATTAACTTCTGAAAAAGGACATACTTACACACATAAATAAATAAATTTACATTCTTTTATACAGATGATGTCTTGTCATAATAGTCTCATTTCACGATAGACAATCAGACTATATATTTCGAAGCTCAAATTCTAGGCAAGGACAGGTGCCTGTACAAAATCAAGGTGCATGTATAAATACTTCTACAATAAAGTTGATAGCTTCAAGTCATCGCTTTAAAAATTCAACGGTCTACATCATTATCTACATGTGGAATTTACCTTTTTTTATATTTATTATTCCTTTGCAATATACTTGATAAAACTATTTCCTCTATCTTTGATTTGGCTGAATGCAATTGATCTGGCGTTTTCAAATGCATGGAATACTTACTGTTCCGATGCATCTTCGTCGATGTTGCTCACCAGTTTACAGTGAAATGGTTTTAAGTGGTTCGTTAAAAAATCATATCCAGCATCCGACCATAAACTTAGATCACAATGACCCTTCTGGAAAGGTCAAGGAGGTAATAGCTGTTAGGTCGCTCATTAGAATCGACAAATGCAGAAAATCCGCAAGTACTGAAACGACATCAAGGGTGGATATGTTCAAGAATTCAGGTTTTTCCAAGACTCTTTCCATCATTCATGATAATTTTGTTGTCGTTCAAGTAGTTAAGGCCCCAAATTACACTATTTTTGTTTGCAAAAGCATTATATTGATTATTTAAAGGAGAAAAAAGCCATTGAAAAAAAATGCGTTCAAAGAAGGAAATAATTAATAATAATTGGTCAGTATTGTCTTAGTATCCAAGGCTGAAGATTGTGATCCTTCTTCATTGTACTGGATACAATCTTTACAATCAGAGTTTCATTTTAGGATTAGCCAAGTGTTTTAACAAACCGCCTTCCAAGTTTTAAACTTTTTAATTTAAACAACCATGAGATAGAGTTTTTGCAACACCAGCTAGGCAATAAGTGGCTTTCTTCAAATGAGACTTAAAAAACTCGAATAATTTAATAGACATTTTACACAAAGATTTCTCTCCTCTTGTAGCAGCATTAAAACAATTTGGGTTTCTCCCCTTTATGCAAAAATCCTATACAACAAAAAGCGAGAATGAAAAACACATGTATGTACATTGTAGTTGTTTTCTCAAGAATTGAGAAAGATGATAGAAATACATTGTTTGTTTGACAGCATATTTGTTCAGTTTGGAGGAAAAATTTTCCAGAAGACAATCTTCATTCTTGTGCTCTACTACTTGTTGACCTGCACATCTCCTTTTTCTTTATTCCCCACTCGTATAAGGCAGATCTATATCATTTCCTGGCCCGAGGGCGGTCAGAGTTTAGAAATAGGCTGGTTTGCCACCAGCAGGTGGAAACCCTACAAAAGCGGCGCCCGTTGGTTGAGCGGGATTTAAAAAGAATTTTTTGAGTGGCCAGCATTGCAAAATTTTCCAACCCCACGGAACCTGGATTTTGCTTGTAGCAGTCAAAATTTCCCACCCCTCATGGTCCCGGTTTACAGTCTACATATTGATGGATTGTTTGTTAACGTGTTCCCGTCCTGAAAATGGTTGAAATGTTGCCCGCTGGACGTTAAGCAGCAGTCAATCTATCAATCTAACCTGAGATATCAGCAAACAAAACAAAACTCGAAAAAAAATTGAAAATGCATATATATATTAAACTGCAGCAGAATATATCTTCGACGATCAACTGAACTGGAGGAACCCAGGAGCCTGCATTGAACACATATGTCTGCCATGACAAAGTGTTGGTAGAGGACCATCCAATCAATGTTTGTGTGCAATTAATGGCTCTAGTTTTACACAAGAATTTTCTGTAAGGGTTGTTTAACCTTCGGTTATGTTGTCAATCTTGATTGGCAGGCGGCATGCAGAAATTTTTAGAGGACCATCTGAGGACTACAGAATTTGGTTGCAAATAGTAGTAGCTCAGTACTGGCACACATGTTGAACACTTTTTTGCTGTAGTGTCCATTTTGTAGTTTGGTATATAAAAATGTGGGATGTGGGTATTATGATTGATAAGCCATCCATTAAATTTCAAATATTTTAATATCTTAAGGCTACCTTTCATTGTTCTTAATAAACAAAAAAGATAATAAGACGTTTCCGGGTTACAGTCTTGTTATAGGAATAAGCCGGTTAGTTTCTCACCCTGAAGGTAGAACCCTTTCGATGTGGCGCCAATTGGTTGAGGGTGATGATTAGATATTTAACCACCCTGGCCAGGGTAAAGATTATTGATGCAGTTTATCCGCCAGGAGGTAGAACATATCTTAGAAAGGGGCATCTCTTTGTTGGTTGGGATGCATAAATTTTCAACCAATGCCTTCGAAGTTCTTGTTCAACAGTCTGCCTCGTGTTGGAAGAAATGTTGCTCTCTCAGCACGTTAAAGAACCTTCTGTAACTGCTGGTTATGACGGTCAGTTTCATACTAAATTGAACTTACAGTGGCAATCACAACCTATCGGGGTGATAAATGTATGCAAACTTTAAAAGATGCTTCAGGTTTTAGTTAATTTGATCCCGCAGTTTCAGATTAGATTTTTGAAAAAGGTCCGACCAATCTGAAACAAGAACTGCCCTTTGCGGCCATGTTATATAATTAGTTGACAAACCAGTACAATAACCATGTAGAAGCCATCCCATAAATGCTTCCGGCCAAACTTCACTTTGCCCAGTAGTTTATAAGATGGTTAAAATTTAAAGTTAAGAAAAGAAAGGTGAACACCAAGTGATAATAAAAGCTCATATCAGCAAGGATTACCCCTGGTGGATGTCAATGAAGGGAAAGCATTAATGCTTACCTGCTATTGGGATATTAAAAAATACTTTGGTATTATCCCAGTGTTCTTCCTAGCATATTAAACATGCTTTCCCAGACAAACACAAATCCATTAATTTTAAAGAAATATACACTCTCTTTATTCAGGTTTAATCTGTACAATTTGTGTGTGTATACATATATATCTTCCAGAAAAAATCAGGAAAAAAAAGACTTCTTCAATACATAATGTATGACATTAAAGGTCTTAAAGGCGGATCCTTCACCAACTGAATGATTAGCAGAATACAATATGATATATTGACCAGCAAAGCTGCTGTTAACAAAGAAGCTAATTACACACATATTACAAGATTACATTATATCACTGTATTCTTGTATTGATTTTGAAATCTGAAACATTTGCTTGACAGATAGACATCATCTGTAATTGGAATGTTGTTTAATGAATCCTTAATATATGAATATTTCATCTAAACATAAGCACCTGAACATGGTGTACATGTACCTGCACATGTATTTATATACATTGATCAAATACATGTATTATAATTACTTTATCTATAGGTAACATCAGCATGATAACCTTTATCTTACTTTATATATTATGATTCATAAACTTAACAAGATATAGTTTTTAGTTAAAAGATCAATTGCATGAAAAATGTATTTTTTCTACTGATGTTTTATATAAATATCAAACAACTGTTTAAATATCTATATATATATTATTATTTGTTTCACACAACTTAATGTTTCTATTCCTTATTTTATTTGATTTTTTTAATTGTTATTTTTATTTGTAATAAATGTCCTATTACATATTTCAAACATAAAAGTATTACTTTGATCAAGTTCCTGAGACTATAATCGTGATATTGTTCAAAACTACATTTCTACTGAAATTTTAATATCCAGCTTTGTTTTTGTTAACCACCACAAACGACATCCAAGAATAAAGATTCTTCTGCAATTATCATTTTTCTTATATATTTTTTACAGATCCAAATGTACAACCTTGAAATACATGTATAATGTAAAAGAAAAAAGTTTTCATGTTAAGTTTTATAAATGATTTTTATCTCTCAAAAATAATAATAATAAAGTTTCATTTTTAAATAACACATTAAAAGATAGAACCAAGATAGTCATGGTTAAAATGTAGATAAGTCAAAATGCAACAATTCAAGTATGTATTATATTGTAAGATTGGGCCAATCCAAAATTTCTTGTGTTAGTTTACCTTAAGGGTAACCCAACACCTAAGGGAAATAACTCTGTAAAAATCATCTAAACGTTTTAATCAAGTATCATTTTTTATTAAAATTAATGCATCTCAGTGATCAAAATTTTTGATGATGAAATTACTATATATCTATTCAAATAATTCCAGATAAATGTGTGGTTCAAATTTCTTGAAATTTTCATGTTTTCCTTCTTTCATCAAAGTAAATGTCTAAGAAAAATATAAAGAACATTAAACGAGTGGAATTTATTTTCCTGATGGTGTTGGGTACACCCTTAAGTCTAGTTTTTGATTGAAAAATTGACACTTTATATCTAAGCCAGCAAATTAAAAGATGCAAAGATAATGTCAGGGTAATTCTCAATGCATCATCATAAAATCCAAATTATAAAACAAAAGGGCTTTTAATAGCAACTGTAACAAAATAAAAAAACATCTTCAAACAAAACATAAAAAACTTCATATAAATACTAAAATTTGCATTCAAACAACAGTTTCATGCGAATAAATACTTAAATACATCAAAATAAAAAAACTTCAGGCTTACAAAGAAAAATAATGGCAGAATCGAGAAAACAAAAATTTTAATTACCATGTATATATTTAAGCATTGCTGCAGCATGTGCTTGTCGGAACCAAGAGGTTTTTTTGTAAGATCAAAGAACTTGTTTTTGCTTGGGCTCATGAAGCACTCTGCTAATCCTGAGCCGTTCTACCCAATATCAGATTTGAGTCATCTGGATATCCTTTTGCCTTTGACAAATATATGAATACATTTATGCTATTAATTCTTGTAAAAGGTCCAGTGGGGTACAAATATTTTATTCCTGCAGTTTTATTTGAGGAAAGTCTCGGAGTTCCAAAGGGTACTTGTTTACGGTCGTTAAAGTTTAAATTTCTCAATACTATTTACATTAATTTGATTCTGAATTTCACTTTTTACATTAAGCAAAAAATAACCAATAGACAACTTAATAAATTATAACAAGATTATTAATTTATCTCCTCATTAATATATTTATAATTCAAAACATATCTTAACATGAAACCTGAATTCTGTGATCCTTAATATCAAATTTCTAACCTTAACAATAATTGACACTTCACCAGATCACCCTACAGCTACAAAGGTCCCAATACTTTAACTGAACTAACAGCATTTCGATTTGTTATTGGTGCATCCTTAATTTTTCACATGCAAGTGAAATAAAATACAAAAATAGTGCAAGAAAATACTTTCAATACTTGTAACTAAAGACCAATTTAACTTCGAATGTAGATTTATTTGATGCCACTTAAAGAATATTGTGGATTGTATGTCATATTTTCCATATAAAAGGTTTGATAAGTTAATCTTTAAGATTAAAAGTCATTTTCCAGACTCTATTACTATTGTAATATAAACATATGAAGTGATACAATTTTGAAACTTTCTGTCAGCTGTTTTGCAGATTTATAGAGACTGACTATTCTAAGAAAACTTAAAATGAAAAGCAGCAATATTTTATAATGTGACAAGGTGGTCTGAAAATTGCCAAAACTAATTGTACAAATGTACCCCAATTAGAAATTTACATGAACTAAAATTCAAGTTAATAAACCAAGTGTGTATATATTTTGTAGTGGGTGAAGATATAGTCAACCCTTCAGATCTTCACAGACAACAAGTCTCCATAACATATATGCACCAGTTATAATTCATACTTTCACTTCATAATATAGTACATATTTTCTTCTCCTTGAATGGGTTATCTTTTACAGGGTGAATCAAAGGGTCTTCCATCATTCGTTGATTACAAAACTGAATCATTTCTGGTAAAGTTTTTGTCATTCGTACACGATTTAATTGAAGATGAAGTGTCATTTGTTCCTTTTGGTGTTTCAGCTTGATTACTTGATCATTCTTGGATTGGAAAGGCATGGTGCAAGGGAGTCACAGTACCAATCCCTGTACATAAAACAACATAAAAGGTCATGCAAAACTGAACAAAAACATACAAAATAAAATGTAAACAAATGCTGTCTTTGAATTTGCTTGAAACCTTGCATGTGCAAAGGTGAAATGACCCAAATGCTGGTCCAAAATCCTTGTTTTTTTGTAAATTTCCCAGTGAGAAAAAGGTCCACTGCTCAAAATTCAGTCAAATCTAACTTGAAATTTACTTTTGTACACAAATGTTCAACTTCAGCATCTGTTTACCAAAAATTAAAATATAAACTATAAAACTACAAGATGCAGTTAAATAAAACAAAAGATGCACACAACACCAAACTTGGTTTTACAGAACTGTTTTGATAAGTCCCTTAGTCAGTCAAAGGCATAACCCGAAAGTGGTATTAGAGAAATATAACACCCACTGGAATTAACTAAAAAATGCTGCAGAATGGTGAGGACTCAGTCAAAATAGACAGTTATTACTGCAATAACATTAAACATATATTAATCATTCATTTAATTTCTTTGGGATTAAAATGATCATCATAAATCAAAATTCCTTTGTCCATCCTGACTCTTATTTTTATAATCAAATTTAACTATAAGATTACTGCATTTGACCAACTGACGTTGAATTACAGGTATTATTAGCCAATATCTAAGAGAGGATAACTCATTGAGTTGTACTACAATAACATATGGGTGTTACATTGCTCTAATAACACTAATTTAAAGGGTAACTTTAGCCCTTCACTGTTAGTTTAGCATTTTCTTCCTACATAAATGCAGTATTTTCAACTTTATATGTACCTACAAATGTTGTAAAATGAACTCAAAACATTAAAAATTTATGTATTTGACACACTCTAAACTTTCATCAATGTAAAATGTTTAATATTTTGTGAGAAGTGTTGAGTCTTTTTTTTCAGGTTAAATATCATATTACATTTATTGTTAATGGAGATAATTTATTTAAGTGAAACCTGAGTTCTAAGTGATCTACACATCTACAATGTACATGAAAAATGTTGCCAACTGCAAACGGATATGAAACTGCTCTGTGGACTTATCACAGTACATGTGCCTTTGTTGAATATTAAGCACCAGTTATGCAATAATTTTGAGTGTTTTGCACAAGAATACTTTATTAAATATATAAGCAGTAAACATGTTAAAAAACATTTGGATAGGTGTTATCAGTCCTTCCTTGGCCATTAATATCATGCAATTGGGACTTATAACATGTTATCAGCTCTCATGAACCTCAAACATTTAGTCAAGCCTTCTGGGAGTCCTATTATGTCACTGTCTGCCAATAGATTCGCATTGTCTTTAGAAACAAAATCGACATCCCCATATATTGAATTTGTGTTGGCGCTGGTAGTTTGGATTTGTACAAACTGGACACTTGCAGGTATGCTTCCCTCTCCATTTTCATAGATCTTCATAAAAGATCGAAACTGATATACAAATGTTTATATTGCCTGAACATGCTTGTGTAAATTCAAAGAAATGTTGACCTTTTTACTGGTTTAGGTTCTTCAATATGTAAATGAAAATTAAAAGGAAACATTACCTGCAATTGCTCATTTGTCTACAACCCCAAACTACTGCACCAACATGGATTTAATCAGTGAAAGTAAATAGCAGTAGACAGACGATCTCTGTAGAATTTAGGAAAATTATCAAGTACTTAAATGTATGAGCTTTAGCTTGAGGGATGATACTGGTTGAGATTTGATACAGTATGTGATACGGGAAGAGCCATATCATATTATGTTTATCATATACTTAAAAGTAAGAAATTCTTAGTCTGTATTAGAGTTTACAATTGTGATGTTGTCATGAGATCAATATCAGTAATGGCAGTTACATACAGCCGGAAAGTAGTTTCTTGGGACGATAACAGAGTTGATATGGAAACGAGCAATTAATAATATATATGTGATGAACAGTTAATTTTTACATGTCAATGGCATTCTTCTAACTAGTGCACTTTAATTTATAACTGTAACCTTTAATAATCAAAATATGTGCCTGTATCTTGAGTTATGAAAAATTTAGGTCATAGAGACTTTTTCTTTTCATATAATTATACCCCACAATAACCCCAAAACCGAGAAAATCACTTGGTGGTATGCCCTCTGCTTCTACAGACATAGCAGACTTGTTAAGAAGTCTCCATGATATTTTCACCATATCATTTATTTTTAATACTTGGACTTACTGTATCAATGCTGTTTGAGAAATAAATATATAGGAGTTTTTAAATTCTATCCCACACTACATAAAAATTTTATGCGTTATTTGGTAATACATGAGTTCTGTTAAAAACTTGAACAAATCACCACTGCCTATCAAATTTTACAGGAGGTGCCTTCTGATCCTTTTGAAAAAGGCCCTCAATATTAAAATTCCCAAAAATTTATTTCCATCCAACACAGCTAAATACACACATTCTATACATGTATATTTACTATAACATATTTATTTGTGTGTACACTTGGATGGTGATTAGAAAGTTTGATTTTACTACTGCAGCATGTGTAATATTTTTTCATCTACAAAGGTATGATGTGAGTGTTTTCTAATGTGAATGTACATTGTATGCTTATGTTTCATATGGAATTGCAAATATAAATTAAATGTAGAAGTCAAGTTTTAATTTAAATTTACCCACAACAACCAAATATTTTCAATGACCTATACAACAGACGAGTCATTCCACAACCAGTGTGTTATCATGGTAACTGCTGTACATGTAGAAATTAACAAATTGTACATTCTTGTTTGTTTACATTTTTTATTCAGATTCAATGTGTTTTGTACATTGTAGGTTATTAATGTTTTTGAGGAAATTAGTTCTCATTTTTTCTAAGGAAGTAAATTTATATTCACCTTAGTAACAATTTTCCTTCCTGAACAAGAAAAAAATTGGAAATAAATATTTCCGCTGAGGCCTTAAAAATAATTTGTATCCAACTGAGAAAAACGGGGTCAGTTTGGAAACAAAGATGTAATCATGGAGTTGCTTGTCCTACTTTAAATGACTAGTTGTATACAAAGGGATTATTTTCTGAAAATACAAGAACCACCAAAGTACTAGTGCCCAAGCACTGCAGACTCCAAGCAATCAGATATCAGTTATTTGAATATATTGGCAATTACTATTATTTCACAACATAAAACTAAACCTAATGTGTTAAATTAAAAATACGTCAGTTATTGGAATTTTTGATAAGCAAATATAAGCTAATTGAAATAAAACTCTAAGAAAGTTCTGACACTAGCAGTAAAACTGAATATCCTGAATGTTCAAAGTATATGAGGTTCAGGATTCAAGTAAACTGAATGAAATATATTTTTATTTATTTTTTTAATGTTAAATTTAGTAAAAACAGATGCCTATAAAAGATAAATCAGACTTTTTTTGATACATTGATATATTTACTACAATAAATGTACATGTGTACAAATATGATACATCCTAAAGTTAAATACGTTAATCAAATTAAAATAGGGTCAATTTCATGTTCTGTTGAAAATGTTCATGGAGTTGTATGCTCTTATTTATTTTCGGGTACTGGTTCATGTATGTATGTTGGAAAGAAACGTTTACATCTTTCAAACGTTGTAATTTTTAAAAATTCCCAGATTGTTTTTTTTTTTATTTGGCTTATTGGAGGTCATTATATCATAAACAGTTTATTTTATTTGGTCCATGAATTTAACTAGAAATTCTTAAAATCTACCTGATCTTCCTATTTTTTTGCCCCCTAGCATGTTTGATACAGGTTCATTTATCCTAAAGAGCACTTTACATGCAGTTAAATTTGGCTTTTGAATATTTGATATAAATGTATGTAAGGTATGGATCATGTCTTTCTTGCATATATTCCATATTCTTTCTTTGATATGTTCTGTTATTTATTATATATACATGTCACTTTTGATCAAGTATCCATCTAGATGGTTAGTGTTTCAACCTAAGTACATGTACTGAGGTAATGTTACAACTGTACAGAAACCTACAAGTTTAAACATATAGCGTTACAGAAATTTTGACAACATATAAAGTGCTAAAAACTTACCGGTACTTAGACTTTTATATGACCTTCTCTACCACACAGCTTAGAAAAAACTTTCAACCTTAAATATAAATCAAAAACATAACATGAAGATAACATATAAAAAGAAGAGACAATTTTATAACCGTCCTAATGCCCACAAGGTTACAGGCTCCACTTCCCTTACCATATTCCTTGTATTAAGGGCCCCTGGCACTATAAGCCCCCCCCTCACCTTAATTCAGTTAAAAATCCTTAAGCCCCTCAAACTCTCACTCATACAAAGCTTTACAAGATCAAAGAACAGAAAATTCTCAAAAAAAAAAACAAAAAAAAAAACAGCAACTAAATAACTCAGTAACTTTAATGTAGTGGAGGGAAACTGGAATTATTCATTTTGGGCTATTCTAAAAAAGATCAAAGTATATACAGAAACATATAATATTTTTAACCAGACATGAAAGAATTCCAGATTTTGCAGATTTCGATAAGCACCGCTGTTTTTTTTTTAATTTCTAAGGACCCTGTGTGGGCTTAATATGAAGAAAAAGTAGATTGTTTTATCGCTGACAATTTCCATAATTAATTAGTTAACTTTTTTGCATAATACACCCATATGGGTCAAGCAATACAATACAAAAAAATAAACAAAATACATTAATATGACATATATAAGTGTAGTACATTTTATTAATTTCACAATTTAAAAAGAAATGACATTCGTCTTCAAGTGCATTACATTTATTACAAAGTCTCTGTTGTC
>JARWCS010000005.1:3530198-3552199 GCA_034783895.1 Geukensia demissa
AATCATTTGGGAAGCTCAGTTCAATTTTCCACACAAAATGACTGAATTTGCTTGACAATTACGCGTTTTCTCTTTTGAAATGAAAATAGTACATTATAAAAATGAGAATGTTTTTCAATAGGCATAGTAAGTGATAGATCCCTTGTGTTTATAATTATGTCAAACGTTGTGATGGCCCTTCAACTTTAGGCCTACTAATATTAAAACCAACTTACGGAAGGTTTTAATTAATAATGACCCTCTTTCACATTTATCATAAAATTCTGCAATTAACAATGAATCATCTAAGTATGCGATGCATTTAATATTTTAAACAGTCTTCATAATTTTGCAGACAGATCGCTTAATTTTGGGGGAAATTTTAGGGCTTCCAGAATGACCAAATGGATTAGCTGAGGTGGAAAGGCATCATTCGGTTACTGATGGCAATACTTTTATTTAGTATAGTATTCGAGTGGTCAAGGTCGTAAAAAAATACAGGTACAAAGGTCATCCCTTTCACTGTTAGGTTAATTAATTTCAGACGTTTATAATTGATTTCATCATCTGATACTTCAGAGATCCGGCGAGGGTATAACATATTAAAGACGTTTTAACTATGAAAAAATGTTTATTATTGTTGAAATCTCTGTAAGATATAATTAAATGTTTTTCAAACTATGACCACCTTTTTAAACACTTAGGCAATATATTCATAAAAATGTTAAAATAACTAGCCACTAAAGCAAACTGTAAAGTATATTTGTTTGAAGGACAATAATTATTTTCCGAATAATAATTAATATTATATAAATAATTTTGATTTGATAATTATAAGTTTTCGTCGAATTAAACAAAAACAGTTTTCCATCGGTAGTCTTTCTTACAAATTGATTTTTAACAGATGTTACACACGTTTACAAATAATACACGAAGAAATCAAATACTGTAGGTAAATCAATTTATAGTTTTTAAGGTGAGTTGTGTATTTCATTCAGATCTTGCGTCCTGCGCTGGCGAAAGTTCGTTGCCTCTGTGAGTAGACCTTCCATTAAATTTGTATATAAAACTTGTTGACCTTCTCTAAAAATATAGAAAAGTCAATAGCTACAGGGGACATTACTTGAAAATACTAATTATACTACTTGATGGTCAAAAGCTCCTTAGTAAAAAGAATAAGTATTGGTTTAAAGTTTGTATTCGGTCATTTTACTTAAGTTTAAGGTTATATCAGAGGTTACGCTAACAAGTAATTGTACTAGACTGGGAAGTTATCTAAATAGATTTCAGAATTGACCGACTTGGGCGAAAATTCGTTGTTTTTTAATAAATGGTTGACTCCTATGGGACCGGTCATTATCTCCAGGGGTGGGCCGGCAAATTGAAAAATGATCCGGTAAAAAAATAACTTACCCACCCCCTTTTCCAAACAGAGAAAAATTCTCAACACCCCCTCTCTCAAGTACCAAAAAAAAAGTCAAACCCCCCTTTTTGCATTTTGCATAAAAAGCTTTATTACACAAGAATTTTAATATGTATAAAACTCCAGATATTGCACAAGTACATCTGTAAATGATTTTTTTTTACAAAAAATCATGACCCCCTCCCTCATCGATAGAGAGTGCTTCCAAGGTTTGGTTGTCTATTTACAGATTCAGATTCAGATTCTTTATTTCTGCGCAACTGCAAATAGTATTTTTCGGAGAATATCTTTAGCTTATATCTAACTGAATATGATTGATTAGTTGATTGAATGTTATTTATCATCCACCAGCAAATATTACATGCATATTAAAGACGAGAGCATAATAACGAATGGTGATGAATTAACCCTGTTTTTTATGACACGCTAATCCGAATTTTTCACTTGCTTGCACAAGAAAGCAACAGTCCGCAGGATGACATGCCACTTTTACCAGACATATTATTCTGGCCCTGGGCCATCATGTGTTTGCACTTATTCCTAAATGCTGCATGCTTAGTGGAGTAGCAGCAAACACAAATTTTAATGTATTTGGTCACCCGACCGGGGATCGAACCAAAGACCTTCCGCACTCGAGGCGAGTACGCGAACCATTACACCACCGTGGCGGTTCTTACTATGAAAAAGGTTTCGAAAAACTACATATTATTGCTAATAGCACATAACTAGGTATAATTAAATGTTTTTTTTTCAAACTATAAAAATGAGACATGTCTCATTTTTATAGTTTGAAAAAACATTAGTCTATCAGCCAAGTCTGAAAAAGTCTCTATTTAAAGAGTTTGATGTCTACTCCTGGCTACCGTGATTTTTTACATGATTTGTTTGCTCATTATTTCATCTTTCATTTTCAATCTGTTATACATGTCGAAGTCAAAATGTGTTGAAAAGTGGTCTAACAGGGTTATTTTTACATCAACCCTGGTAACGGCAATGAATTTTCCAACTTAAAACCATAAGTTTGCCCTTTTTAATACAGATAATGTATTTATTTGTAAACTGTGTTTCAAATTAATACAATAGACGGTAATAATCGATTATAACTTTGAATATGTGAAAACAGCCACTTTTAAGACAAACATCTTGACCAAAGTTGTAATTTTTGAAACAGGGGACTATGATAATGTTATGATATCTCTGATGCAAGATTAAAGCGTTTCTCTGGGCATCGGAGTGGTCACCTACAGAGCTGACCCAGCGGATAAGGAAAGCCCTTTCGGTTGGGAGCGGGGTGCCAGGTTATAATACGGAAAGCCTGACCGTGGACCTGTTAAAATGATGGCTTTTGATGTAATAGAACATTGCATGAAATTCCTTATAACTTTGTTATTCACCTTCATTTGATAACACATATAACAATATGACTTTAATATATATGCTCATTTTACATTCTATACAAATAGACTCGAAACATTGAATAAGACTTTAGACTTGCAAATCAAATAGTTGTCCAATGTGATCAGGTTTTCCAGCCTTTTTGAAATTATTAAAGCATGAAGATAACATTTTCTTGCATAAAAACAATAACAAAATTATTGCAGTGCTATAGATATAACACTAAACATTGTTGTATTTTTAAAATGTTTTTAATGTATTTCGAAAACCAAGTTTCGTTCTTATATATTTAACTTAAATTGAGTTATATTTCTATCATAATCTTTAATAGAAAACTATATATAGTGCAACTTATGCAAATGTATTTGGATTTTTAAGTTGTCAGTTTTAAACAAATATTTCCGAAATTTTCCAATCCCATTGAAATCCGATATTCCTATAGAGGAGTGCAGCTTATCGGATTTTAATGAGATTGAAAATTTTCAACTTTTCAAGATTTTTACAAAAACAAGTACTGATAGGGTGCTTCTTTTTTGGACCCACCAATTTACAAATCTATTAATTACGTTCAAGGAAAACATGTTTTTAATGTCAATTGATGTTTAGCAATACTAAGGCTTGTAAAGCTTGTCGTTTTTAAGTAAACTAAACCATACCTCCTACATAGTAGGCAAATCTGTGCAATTTGTGAAGAAGGAAAGAAAAGTTTTGTTTTTTAAATTACCACTACCATTTGGGCGGGAAAATGTGGTGTAAAAAAAAAAACCAATGTTATACAACCTTTGGACACCTTTTATCAAGTAAAACAGGATGAAAATGAAAGTTAATATAATATGCAAAATATTACGGTACCTATGGTAAAGATCAGATCTCAAACTTTGCCACGTTGGCTGAAAGACTACATGTAGCTCTAGTCATTTCTGTTTATTCTTCCGACACATACTTATTACACCTATATTTCATTGGTTTATGAAGAAAAGGGATTGTTTGTATTATATCTAAATAAACGTTGTGCACTGCCATCTATCAACGACGATAAATCGGTGTGACATTGCTGAATTGCAGAAATTTGTAATCACAATTATATAATAATCAACAGACATGACAGACTTTACTTATGGTTTAAATATTACTTTCAGATGAAAAATAAAAATATATTCTTTCATGTTTTAAGAAGTTCAAATGAGCATGTATTAATGTTTACTTTATAACCTGCATATGCTTGTAAGACAACTTAATACGAACGCAATACATCATCGGCAAGAATAGTCAGAACTTAATACATACACATATCCTTGCTAGATTTTGTGCATCAATTCACTTAAAGAATTAAGTTTACATAATTTTCTTTGAAAAATATCGTTTTGTAATAATGACTTGATTTATAACAAATTGTCACGAATAAAATGTGTTAAAATGATTAAATTACCATGGTCATGAGCAGCGTTTTTAACCATGCAACAATGCATGTCATCGTAAATAGATTCAAATTTGTATTAATTGTAGGTATAATGTTTAATGTCGATGTTACCAGCGCAGTTAAATGAAATACCAGACGATAATTCTGTCGCCTGCTGTCCAGAACGTGATGAACGCTGTACACTTATTCCAATGATCATCATGATTATTGGACTTGGGTTTATGGTTGTTGGTTTTGCGGTTCCTAGAGATTATGATTTTGATCCAAAAGCGCCAGCACGTCAAATGGAGGCAACTGAAAATTACTATATAATGCTTGGATACAATCTAGACATTTGCATCACAGTTGGAATGGGATTGGTAGCACTTGGTGGGATACTTGTTTCCATTATGATGCTTCAAGAAGCATTTTGTCAAAATGAGGAGCGAAGAGAAGACGAGCCACTGGCTGATTTTTTCTCAATGACAAGCTATTCAAATTACGGCACAACAACATCCGTGAACATCAACAGAACTCAAATGAATTTGCAATAACATAAGGTCGTTTCCAGATAATTGTTGTACAGTTTTATTTGTAATGTTTTAGAAGGACAGTCAAGACAACAAAAATATAAATGGGACTTCTGGGAAAATTCTAAGTATTATGTGTAAACTAAACAGAGCTGTACAATTTAAAGCATATGCCAATTGAGATGACTGTTTATCTTTTGTTAAATTGTTAAAAGTTATTTAAAGCCAACGAATTATGTAATTCTAATGAAATCGGCGTTTAGGTTAGTCAGAAACTATACTAAACTGAAAAACCAAATGTACTTACCACTGCAAGTCGCTTATTGTTAATTTCTTATTAAAATGTACATTGTACTTGTCTGAATCATGAAATAACAATTATCAAAATTCTCATGAAATAAAAGGTTAGTAAAATATCTCAAATTTTGATCGGTGGTTTTACAAAGAGTATTTATACAAGAAACATTAATATAATAGTTTTGATACTATCAATGTTAATAAAGCGTTAAAGAACAATGCACAACACAATTAACATAGGAAAAAGTTTTAAATTTTAATGTTTCAATTGGTAAAATATATTCTTTATAAAGTTAATTTGTCAACAAATTAAATTTAAACAGTCAAATAATAAATAAACGTTTGACCTTAAAATAGCTGTAAAATTATGAATGGAAGAGAACAAAGAATAGGTAAGTCTATGAGCGTTAAACCAAGATTAAGTTGAGTAGAATAATATAACATCAAAAAGTTTTTAAACATCTTCATGTATAAACACAAAAATCCTTGATAATTCCCTTTGGTTTATTATTCAAAACCCGTCTCGATTATTTTCTTTATACAAAACAAAAATGCATCAGCAATACTCGGGCGTTGTTAACGTCAATCATAGTAATAAAGTGTTGTAACGTAAAAATTGGCATACTACCACTTGTTCTGGTAGACAAGAAAAGTCAGATGGTCTTCACTATCAAAGACATAAAAACCTTTAATTCTGATAATTTGTGATACAGAAAAATAACATGAACATCAAAAATGGGTTTGAATGATTATAATTAGAACATAGCGTGCTTTATTTATTTGATCACAATTGCTCTTCTTTTATCGTTATTACGCCTTGTAAAATCTGCAACATGTGCAACTTTCAGAATTGGAAAGAAGTCAATTGCGCATTTTAACTCAAATGATACAATGATCTTTTATCGAAAGGACAACGTGACCTTTTTATGAGGGTGGTACAGGGGGGTCCCGCGCACGGACGTACGAGAAATAAAATGTGTTATCACGAGGAACGAAAAATTAGAAAATGGCTTGCACGTTGCATTTTGATCAAGACACGTGAAACACGACATATAACGACCCTCTAGCACGACAAAACGTGAAATAAAAATCGGTAAAAACGTTGCACGAAAATAACCCTGTACCACCCTCATATAAGATGTGGATCATGTCTTTCTGTCATATATTCCATATTCTTTCTTTTAAATGTTTGAGAATATACTCCATTACTGTAAAAATAAAGGATACACTCAAGCATTGGGAACTCTGCTGAATCCATACAATTAACATGATTAAGGGACAAACATAATAAATTGAAAAAATAAGGATATGGTTTATTGACACAGTTAAATCTTTTCAAAAATGCCAAAATATTGGATGTGTCTGTGTAATGATGTTGCCAATGATTCAAACAGCAGATTGTGGAATTTATGCAGTTGAATTTCCAATAAAACTTAATGTTACAATAAAGTTGCATAAGTTTCCCAATTTAATTTAACCACTTTTTTCAACTTCCAATATTATCAACACTGTAAATATATCAAGTCTAAAATTTGGCATGATGAGACATCTTCAGCACTAGAACTTTAGTCCTAATTTTTACCAAAATATACTGATCCATCACTGATAAACAGGCAATTGAAAAAAGTGATTAACCTTTGAACAACTGGGCCCAGAATGTTTGCACACCCAGAGATTTCTTCAACAAATATGGGTTTCATTAGAATGATAAATAGTTCGCACAAATAAGACAAGAGTCAATCCAATTTTCAAGAGTAGATTTTATTTTCAGCATTACAACGTAAACCAACAGACATAAACCAGAGGGCAGCAGATATGTGGAGCTTCGCTGTGTTGCTTTGGGAACTGGAAACTCGAGAGGTACCACATGCTGATCTGTCACCTATGGAATGTGGAATGAAGGTAATTGTATTTAATATTTTCTGTTGTTGTTTCACTTGTATATCTGTCCCATATTTTTTTTAATTTCAAGTATACGTTGTAATATGAGAAACATGCAAACTTAAGAAAGCAAGCAAAAAATAAATATCGTGTTCTCCGCATCAGGGTCTTGTTCATTCTGATAAAATAGAAAAAGGGGGATATGGAGTACATATTCATGACACAAAAATCTCATATGTACAAGAAAATTCCAAGCAAAGGAACAGCGCTTTGATGGCTGTTCGTCATCTCAAAGTCACAGTGAGGCCTTCAACACGGAGTAAAAACTCGCACCTCACTGTAAGTTCAAGACGGCCCCTAGCAACGGTTTGAGCGGAAAAGTTGTTGATTTTGTATGTAATCTTGTTTAACTATAGTCTCGTTGCAAGCATGAATCTTGTTTCCCAAGAATCTTGTTGCAAGCACAAGTCTCAGTTCACAAGATACTTAGCCACCAAGTTTTTTGACATCATCATTGTGTGATACAATAATCATCTTTTACCAAATTTTTACCGTAAAGAGCTCCCTTGGCTTGCTTATTATTTGAAACATTTAACAAAAAAGTGATTATACCCAACTCTACAAAGTGGCCGGTATATGTATAAAGATTCTCCTTCTGCCTGCGGATGATTACAAAATTTCTACACTTGAGATAGTGAATTTTTAAAGTTTTAATCTCAAATGTTGGCAAATTTTAAAATTTAAGAGTGGAGAAATATTCTGAAATCAACTGATAGCAGAAGGAGAGTCTGTTTATCCTATGAATTAAACCTCCAAAAAGATGTTTTTACAAGTGTCCATTTTGGGAATCCCATTAACTGGAACTCTTTGTATCCATGGTATCTCTGAAGAATACATTATAATTCAAGAAAAACAAACATAGGAATAATACAAAATTTGTGAGAACATTACACAATTTAACATCAGTGAAGTTTCTGTGTACTTGCACTGTATTTAAATCACATAACTTGGTATACAGACCACCAACTTATGTTAAAATATCCATAACTTGGTATACAGACCACCAACTTATGTTAAAATATCCATATTTCAGTTAATGTTTGATCATTTTTGTTTGTGTTTCAGATTGCAATGGAAGGTTTACGGTTATTAATTTCCCCTGGAATCTCCTCGCACATGTCACGACTTATCAAGATCTGTATGAACGAGGAACCTGGTAAACGACCGAAGTTTGATATGATAATCCCAATCCTGGAAAAACTCAAACAGAAATAAAATGGCAAAAAGATTGATGATCCTGTGTTGTATCATCCTGGAATGATCTTAGACAAAATGTTGAAGTTTTAAGGACATTTATGGATTAGACATTAAAAAAAGAAACTTAATATTCCAAAAATTGAATAGATAATATGTGCCCTGCCCTTCAAAAAAACATTTTTCAAGCCTACCATTTGATAAGGGCTATTTGATTGCAATGGATGTAGGCAAGTAGTAAGATAGTTTGAAGTTCATCTGTTTTACATGTTTTTAAGGTTACCATCATTGATTCACAACACATGGCCAATTTTTATACCATACCAAATCCATTTATTGAAAATAGATCTAAAGACAATTTAACTTTTAATTGGTAGATTTTTATATCCACCATGAAATAAAATTATGGGTGAAAGGAAGGATTTTTTTTTTCATTTTTTAATTTTTGTCACATTTTTTGTGAATATTTAATTGGCCTTTATCTTGATGTTAGACATTTACATTTGAATTTTATGAAAAACCCATGTAAATGAATTAAGATAAAATCCTTCTGCTTATTAATTTTAAATTCAGTGATGGAAGATGATATACATATGATATATTGAACTGATCATTAGGAAGATTTCTATTGGAAGTGAATTAAAATATGCATTTGAAGTTAAAATAAAAAGTCAGCAAATGAAATGAATGATATGGAAAATATTATTTCATATCAAATATTAAAAACCATATTTTTACATTATTTGACTTTTTTATTAGTTAGTTTTTAACTTTGAAAGTGTTATTTTTGCTACATTCACATAATTTACCAAAGGATGTCTTGTTGATACGAGCAATGGACAAACCAATACGTGCCATAATAAATTTGTGAGAAAATCCAGGAAGTAGTGTCAGTCTGGTGCTGATTTTGTGTACAATGTATGAATATATTATTATGAATATATTTATATCTATATGGGTATTGTATCTTACCTTGATATGGTCGTTATTTTAATTAATTGGTTAATGGATCTGCCAGACTTTATTTTTTGAACAATTGAGGGTTGTTTTAATAATGAATTGAATATTCACACATTATTGTTATATATTTATTGTTGCTGTACAGAAAGCAAGATTTAAAACTGTATATGCCTTATAGTAAGTGCTCAGGGTGCTTGGGTCCTTAAAAATTTTAGAAATGGGGATGCTAATTAGAATCAGTTAAAAATTAGTCAAATTGGGCAAATCAGAAATTTTACAGTGTCTGGTCTTGAATTATGTCATTTAGAATGGACTGAAATAAAAGCAATTGAAAATTGGCCAGAAATGGATCTCTTAAGATATTTCATAGGACTTGTTTGAGTAACATTTGTCTCTCTAGAGCCATGAAAATAACTGGAAATGTATAACATTATGACTGGAATTTTATAACAATTTTGTCAGAAAATTATTTAATATGTATAGAATACAAATATGAAAGAAACATGGGGTAAATGATATACAGATATGCTTATTTGCTATTTATTCTCATTTATCACCTATTTTCACATACTGGGATTACATACATAATTTGTATATTCTGTAAGACTTTTCCCTCTTTAGGATAGGTATCTCAGTATAGAGCTAAGTGCAAATTTCAGGAATTTATTTTTTGACATCTTTCATTGGGTCACCAGGACACTGATATTATTTAATAAATTTCCATTAGCATAATGTTTGTTTCTTTTAGGATATTACATATTGATAAAAAAAAATAACGAATTTGTCCATTTTTCCCATTAAACCTATTGAATAGGGAGTCAAATCTTGGACAACCTTATTGATTGGAATACTGGATATCTGTGTAAAATGTTTCCCATTCATGTATTCTGTTAGAGTTTCTTTTGTTTGATTGGACATTTTTCTTGGTTTGAAAAATCCATTAACCAATTAATTAAAGAATCATGACTTAAATCATGATTAAATATGTATTTAGAATACTATTTGTAATTTTTGTACTTTTCATCTTTTGTTATCTAACATTGTTGTGTTTTGTACTAAATTTCAGATACAAATGTTGATGTGAATAGATAACAATTCTAAGATAAAAAATGACCTACATATATTTATTTAAAAAATTCAGATACATATTCAGCAAAAAAAAAAAAAACAAAACAAAACAAAAGTAACAGGCTTTCTAGAAAACTTTGAAAAATATGACCAGATATATTTATCATCAAGTCTTGTCCATAGGTTTTTTTTCTGCTGGTATTGTCCAAAATATAAGAGAGAAATACATGCGTATACAGAATACTTTGTCCAGAGGATTGTTTGGGTTTTTGAAAAATATTTTTGTTATTATTGATACTTGAAACCTTTATGAATATTGAAAGTTAAGAGGTAAACAATACAAAAGAGACCTGAAGTTACATGTATGTTGCTTATGCTATAGTTGAAATTTATTTCGGGGTTTACAATATTTCTAGCTGTGAGAAACCTCAGTGGATTGACTCCCTAACAAGTAGCCAAAGGATATTTTATGGTTATCTTTGGGTAACCTTAAGGTTGAATGCCACCATAGGCGAAGCATTTGTCCCAAGTTATCCATGGTAACCTAATGTATTTTAAGGAGGTTATCCAAATGCAGACATAAAATGGGGTAAAAGGAGGCAATTTGAATTTTGCTTATGAATGAAAGTTTTTACATGCAAATAAAAAATTATCTGCCTTTTACCATTGAAACGGTAAATTGCTTAAGGGACTTAATCACACGTTGGTTTTGACAAGTCTTCAAAGTAGGTCCTTGAAAGTACTTGACCTTTTTGATACATCTTCAAAACACTTGAAAACCATTGAAAATTGAGAAAACATCAGTATTTATAAGATTCTTATACAAATCTAATTATTTTAGAATAATGGGAGCCAACAATATTGCCAAGATTTAACAACAGGATCACTCATTTATGTCTATTTTAGACCAAGGTCACAGTCATAAAAACATGCAATGATAGCCAGTTTGATCTGACAGTATTTTTAAATTAAAAGTTTTCAAAATAAAAACTCCTTGAATGTCTTGAATTATAACATTAAAACTCGATACAAAACAATTAAACAATGCTTGTTTTCACAGTTTTATGGACCTGTGTAATTCATATGGTAGGGCAGTTATAAAAAAATATTAATTTTCATTGGATATAAAATAAGCTTAATGGTTTAATCAGAGAAATATCTTTTGATCACTGCCAGGGTTTATGTTTGTTGTGTTACTGTGCTGTTTGACTTGTAACTAATAAGTGAGTATAGTCTTCCATTGCATTAAAATTTATAAAAAAATATTTTGATAAGGATATTTGCTGTTTTGGATGTGCTAAGTTATTAATTTTTGTTGAACTTTAATAAAACCAACTTTGAGTTGCCATGAATAACAAATTGGTGATGAATCGGTTCATTCTTCTATAATTTTAAATCTGGAAGAAACCTTGATTTATCAGATATATATGCATGATATTCAATTGCACTTCATTCACTTCATTCCTGTGGAAGAAGGAACAGAAAAGAAAAGATTTTAAAAATAATATCCATTGTTATATTTTAAATATCTTTGATATGTGATAAAACCAGTTTTCTTGAAATTTGTGATATAAAAATTGTGCCTCATTTTCTTGATCAACAAAGCAATTTTTATTCAAGTTTTATGTCTTCCTATTGATTATGCAAATTTTATAGACCTGTTTACCTTGTCTAATGCAAATACTGATTCACCAGCCCAAAGCAAGTTTATGTATGAATTAAAACTTTTTTTGTAAAATGGGGAGGGGGCAGGATTTGAAGGGGGATTTAGAACAAAATATTACATGGTTTATTTTTTGATAGCCAGACAAAATGAACAGGCTCTTTTGGCTCAATTGATGGAAAAAACCATAACCAGTCTTGGTTATAGGGAAGGCAGTAAGTAACTCATGTGAATTTTACTTAAAAGTGATATTTTTGCCTCAGTAAATGCTTTATTTTGCAAGAAAAAAAGTAATGGGGAAAACTAAATAATAATGTTTTTTTACCTTTTTTGGTAATACAATGGTAATATTTGTTTTAAATATAAAAGATTAAAGTATGTTGCAAAGTCAGTATGAAAAATAAATAGGTTTACTGTTGAAACTGTAGTCCATGCAAGACCATTTTTTGGTAGCCATGGACATTAAACACATCATTATATCATTTGTGCAAATTTTCCACAACATCTTACAAATGTATAAACCTTTGATCAGTACTCAACCTTGACCTACAAAAGGAAATAGGAATTGTTTTTAAAAACATTTAAATGTTTGTATTGTGATTAGAACAAGGAAGTAAATATAGTATGCTTTACAATAGAGTATATATTTAGCATTTATTGTTATTGATTTGTGTTATGATTCTATAAATAAATGCTTATAATGAATAGAATAGTTCGTTTTTTGGGGATCAGTTTTCATTACATTTTTTATGTTTGAGAAATGAGCATGCATGTAGACATCATGGACTCAAACTTGCAACAGCTGAGTGCCTTAAGGATATACAGCCATCAAAATTCAATAAAAAATAGAAATTTAAGATCATAATGCACCTGAGAGTACCTCTGTTTTAGAAATGAGCAACTCGGTTTATCTGCAAGGGATGGAACCCCCTAAAGAGGCATCTTTTGGTTGGACAGGTGTATAAATTCTCAACCTGTTTCTGATAGAATGATACTACTTTGACCGTGTTGGGAGAATGCCACACTCTCAGCACGTTTAAAATTCCTTTGTAACTGCTAATAATGAGTTGCCTGTGGAGGGCTAGATGCCTTGGCTTATTCCTTGCATTTACCCAAACAGTCCAAATTTTACACCCTTTTTACACCATTCCTGGCCTTACCCCATTTATGATTTATTGCTTGAGGACTTGTTCTTGTCCTGAATATGCCTGGAATATATGCCACTGGATGTTAAACAACAATCAATCAATCAAAGATCATTATGAATGGAAAAGCTTTAGGATATGTTGGTGGTTTGTTCTATTACAGTCAGTTCCTTATCACATGTTCTTCCTTCAAGAACCAGATATCAAGCTTAGACTACTAGTTCCTTATCACCTGTTCTTCCTTTAAGAACCAGATATCAAGCTGAGACTACTAGTACCTTATCACCTGTTCTTCCTTTAAGAACCAGATATCAAGCTGAGATTACTATAATAAGTAATAGTAATCGCAGTATCAAGGAAGGAAAACATGGACCAATAGAATTCTTAACTGATATACAGTCATAAAAATTACAATAAAATTATATTTGAAGGAAATAAAGGAGAAATGACGCTAATATTGCAAGGTGAAATTTTTTTGTCGCTTGCTTTAAAGAAGGGCAACACATAGCTATCACTTCCTCATTATCATCGTCGGCGTCACACTTAGATTTGAGTGCTTCTTTTGCTTTATTTGAAGCTTTGATATGTTTCGGTCTAATGCGACTGATGAGAGTTTACTCATTGAAATGTACATATAGCACACCTAAATTTTCAATATTTATTTAACATGGGTAAACTTGTATTTATATGTCATGTATGAGTATTCTTTCTGTCGAAGGTAAAGTTGCGGCAGTCGACTTGCGTATGTCTTCCGAGGAAAACCCAATCCTGAGTTATGCAAACTTTCTGATGAAAAAAAATAATGGGCGGAGAAAAATCCACAGGATGAGGAGCGAGATCTGTTCAGGATTCTTAACATATGAATATAAATTGCATCTTGAAATTAACAAAGATCACAGATCACATTCTTGAAAATCAAGTAAAAATTAAGAAAAACCTGATCAAAGATCTATAACGAAATATAATTAAAGAAAAAAAGCTATTCAAATAACACCTCATTGCTCAAATTACCCTTATTGTTGCTTAAATTACACCTTATTGCTCAAATCACACCTTATTAAATTACAGTTTATTGCTCAAACTACACTTTTTTTCTAAAATAAAATAATAACATTAATTCAATTAAAATATTTTTATAAGTTTTTATTGATAGATATGTGTAAAATTTCGGCGAAAATTAATGAATGGATATGTATATAAATTAATTTGCCAAACCATTTGTTTCAATCAATGCTTATCCTGATCTAGAAATTCAAACGAAGCGGTCACACTCTTCCCAGTCTTTTCTTCCACTGCTTCAACTGCCAATTCCGTTCCACCAAATATCATTTTCAGTAGTACAGGCCTGTCGAGTTCACCCGTGCTATCATGAAACTGAAAAGTCAATAGTCCTATGAATTGTGAATCGCCGTCGGTCACGAAATATGGATCCGGTTCCGTACTGGCAAATATTTGAACATTGGCACATTTCTGTTTTTTTCTTATAGGCATGTAACGTTTTGGTCCTATTACTGTATTAAGGGGTAAAATGTCTCCGGCATGCACATACTTAACAAAATAGTCTTCACATAAATCTCTTCCGTCCATCACAACTTTTTTACTTTCTGGGTGTTTGCCTTCTACAAAGGGAATAAAACTGTTCGTTCCATATGTAAATCTAGCTACGCGAGCAGAAATTATTGATGGATTAAACCCAAACATTACAGCACCTTTCATCACGGCTAATTCGGGGTCCTCCGGTATCATCACGTTAATATCCGGAAATGCAGCTTGTATACTTTTCTGCATATAATCCGATTCCGAAAGTCCGCCAACCATGACTATATTCCGTATATCATATTTTCGTCTGTTATTCATTAAGCACCCTACCTGTCTTATGATGTCATCAACAATTGAACCAAACATCTCTCTCAATATACCACCTTCCATTCTTAACTTATCTCCCGTCAAATTCACTCTACGTCGATATGACGTAGTTTCTAGAAATTCCTTGATATCATCACAATCATTAATGGAGCGAAAAATTTCAAGAAAGGACGGAGGAACTCGAATGGTTATTTTATTATCGTCACCGACTTTTACCTTACGTTTTACCATTTCAAATTCTCGTTCCAGTTCTAAGAAGTCAAAGATATGTGTTTCACGGAATGTTTGTACGACGTCATGGCTAAATATTTTCTCTAAAAAATGAACAAACGCGTTGTCGACGCTTACTCCTCCCCATGCACCTCCGCTGGCTTTCTGAAGTTCCTTTATAGTGCCGTCTCCTAAAACTTGATGGACGGTGATATCTGCAGTTCCTCCTGAAAAAAGTGTTCAACAAATTGGATAAATGAACCATGAGGTATTTATGGCAACATAGTTTGTACCATAAAATGTTACTTGCTAGGATGCTAAGTGATAAATGTGTCCTATCTGTATGTAAATGACGTTCCGAATTGTAAAATAAAAAACAATTCGTTGGTTTTCTATAAAATTGTTTTGTTTATCGAAATTCGAATATAGAAATACTATAGATGCTTAATATGCTGAGCCTGTATCGCTACCCTGACTTTAGGCAAATCACAAACAAACGTTAAATAATGGCCAAGATCTCACAAAGGCTTTTCCTGTCAAATATTTTTCCATATGGCCAACAGGTTTTAGGGACGTTTTATGTATTTGCCAATCAGAAACAAGAATCATCAATGGCGGCCATGTTTTGTTTGAACGAGATGAAATAAGGACATTGCTTTGATGCTACATACAAATATTATACCATTTGGTCAAGAATGGTTTCAATGGAGAAGATATATTCATGTCTTAGCCAAACAGAACCAAGAAAAATATGGCTGCCATATTCTCTTGGGCTTAATACGAAATGAGGAAACTTTATACAATTTCTTGCATATGTGCTTCCCTTCAAATTTTGTTCCATTTGGCCAGGCGGTTTCAGAAGATATCATGAAAATATAAGAGTTGACGTACAACGCACTGAAAGAAGGACACAGGACGCCATGTGATGACAAAAAGTCAGGCGAGCTATAAAACGTCAATATTTAACAATTTGGTAATAATGAATATGGGGTTAGTGATAAAAAAAGACCAATGCTTTGAATGGATAAAAACAAAATGGGCTAAAAATCCTATTCCATTGTCAGAGACGCGGGAGGAAATCATCAGAAATTTCAACGACCTTTACTATTTAAACTTGCCAAGGCTGTTTATATCAAGTTTTGAGAACAAAGTTCTTTCACTCTTCTTAATTATTAAATATTAAAGTCTTATTTTTGACGAGTAAAATGTTGTTACATCTCATAACATTATGTCGAAATATTCTTTCATACCAAATGATACCTAATGTTTTCCCGGATGATACTATTTGTGGTTAATATTGCAATGTCAAAAAATATTCGAGCAAACACTTCAAATACAAATGTTACCATTATAATTTTGTATGCAAATACACTTAAAACATCATTACATAAACGTTTATGTATATTGTAAACATTCAAAGGATCTCGTATTGCAAAGGGTTCATTGACTTGTTCACCCCTCATTGTGTGATTTTCTATTTTACAATATACGCTGATGAAAAACATTTTAAGCTTCTTGTCCATTATATGGTTTAGTACTTGACAATGCCTTTGCTATATCCCCTGACCCAAAGTGTCATGCATTTGAACTATTTCCATCACTTAGCGCCTCTCATTCGAAATAGTTTTCTTAAAAATGTCTTTTTGTAGAAATGCAGACCTGATTGAACCGAACTATTCGAATAACCCTTAGATCATCTCGACAAATGTTATAGGCGACCAACCAAGAAAGTCACCGTTACTAAAAATAGAAAAATTTCTGTTGCTTTTTAAAATTTTTCTCCTTTGAAACTATCGAACCACCTGGAACCAAATGTCATCGGAATGATTCAGGTGCCCCATTTTACAAATGTATCTAGTAAATTCACTCAGAAACTAAGGAGATGAGTTTTTACTTAGATGGTCCTCTACCAAAAAATACAGTGGCCCCCAACTACTAACCAAGATAGCTATCACAATCGAACAGAGTTTTAATGGGAAATTTGGAAAAATTCACATTTAATCTTCTCGTCAGAAGCTGTTTTATTTTTTCTTTTAAAGGGTCTCTAAATAGTCCTCTACCTAAAAGGAATTCGAAGATACAAAAGGGGCGGACATAAATCGCTAAGTCAGAAGACAGACAAGACCAATGCCAATAAAATGAAACAATAGACAAACATAAACACACAACACTACACTGAAAACTAAAGCTGGAGTAACACGAAACCTACTAAAACTTGGGTGAGTTATATCCACCGTCCACACTGACCAAATGAAATGGGCGGCAAGAGTAAATTGCTGACCCAATGGCAACCAGTCTTTGGCGCAAAAGGTACATAATGATATATCGTACGATATTATTTCAACGTCATACCAAATGATTCCTTATGTTCTCCCGGCTGAAACTATTTGTGGTTTATATTGTAAATCGAGTAAACACTTCAAATACAAATGTTACCATAATAATTTTGTATGTTAATGCAATTTAAACATCATTTGCTAATCCAAAAACATTTACGATTATGTGTATGGATCTTCTGTTGCAACAGGTTGATTGACCTGTTTATGTTGCTATTTGACAATATACGCTGATGCAAAATACATTTTCTTCAAGTTTCTGTTCCAGATATAGTGCAGTTCTTTACACTGACTTTTATATTTCACCTCACCAAATGAGTCATGCAAGTTATCTATTTCTATCAATACGCACCTGTCATTCTTCAAATTTACTAAAATATCTGTTGAATTTTTAGAAATTGCTGGCTTATTGGGATCAAAATTTATTGGAATATTCTTCGCCCTCATCAAATGACATAGGCGGCATTGCTACTCGCTGTTATCAACAAGAGAAAAACACCTAAAACTTGTTT
Source organism: Geukensia demissa (assembly GCA_034783895.1). Taxonomy (NCBI): domain Eukaryota; kingdom Metazoa; phylum Mollusca; class Bivalvia; order Mytilida; family Mytilidae; genus Geukensia; species Geukensia demissa. The sequence continues at coordinate 3,548,117 of JARWCS010000005.1, forward strand.
TAACTATATTTTCTTTGAAACTTCGAGCCATTTGAAACTAAAACATCATTAGAATGTTTCTGAGATTGTACCCCTCATAACTGTATCCAGCATACCGGCTTAACAAAGAAAATTGTCGCCATAGCCTTATTATATATATAATTGGACCCTTTAGGAAATTCACTTATAGAAACTGAGGAGTAAATTTGAACCAAAATTTGGTAAATTGATTTTTATCTCGTCTTCTAACATATTCATTACTGGCCAATTAAGATGACCGTTCCAGTGTAATTTGGTCTAACATGGCAACAAACGGGAAATTTATGTAAAACTCTTGTCTGAAATTACTGAGCCAATTAAAACTAAACTTTGGTGGAGAGGTCTTTAGATTTTCCTCTACCACAATTAAACCCAGCATTAGCACAGTTCTACCAAGATGGCTTACACAATCGAATTAGACTAACAGTGAACCTAAGTTTTATTAACCTCTAACACTACGAGTTTACACGAAGACAATATGAACATTAAACATCTAGTACACATAATGTGATGAAAAGGAAATAACAACAATGGCATTGCATACAACAACATAAAAGAATATTAGAATTTACAGTATTTTTTTTAATAACCGCTGAGCCAATCGGAACCTTTTGTGAAATGGTACTTAGTTGGTCCTCTACCAAGCTCTATCTGTACTAACCAAGAGGCTATCACAATCGAAATGAGTTTAATATGGGACCTTAAGAGAAATTTACATATAATCTTCTCGTCAGAAGCTGTTTTAATTTCTTTTATTTATAAATCTTTAGTCTTCTACATAAGATGTATATACCGTCCCTACTGACCAATCTAAATGGCCGGCAAGGATGAACTGGTGAGCCAATTGGGACCAGTCTTTGGTGCAATAGATACACCTCTGCCAAAATTATAAACGGCATGTCCACTGATTTTCCAAGGTTGTTACCACAGCCGAACATATTTTGAAATGGGACAATATAAAATTCATGTAAAAATCTTCTGAAGCTGATGAAACGATGGGAAGTATATTTTGTTAAAATGGATGGTCTTTAGATGTCCTCTGTAAGGATATATCTGCCATCACCACCGACCAGCCATGATGGTTATCCAAGCCGAGCATTTTAATTTATGATCCTTAGGAAAACTCACTAAAATTGTCTAACACCACTCAACAAATTGCCAACAGATCTTCGGATGGTCCTCTACTGAACAGTTGTCCATCATTCCTTTCTGGCAAACTGAAAGCCTTCAAGACCATTGTTTAGTACTTTTCAGCTGAGAGATAATGCCTCTAGTTATATTTGAATATGAGCGAAGGCCATATTACCCAGTATCAATTTATTTAAATGTTATTTTTATGTTTAACTTGCTGTTTGTTGTTCTGTGTTTTGTCGAAATGACAAAGACATTTGTACACTCATTGTATCTTAAGTGTGTTTTCAATCATTTTGTCACACTTTTACACTTTATTGTGATAGCACGATTTTGGCATATTTTGCCACTTTTTGTAATAGCATGAAGGATAATAACAACCAAAAACATTTTTCGGCTGCTGGTGTGTTCACATTATATAACTTTTCACTCTAGCACGTATGTTTCTTGCCATTTTGCTTGTGAATGTCATTCATAAAAAGGTTGTCTAAATTTTTTCTCCGGTGTGCATTTTAAGACTAAATATATATTTACTGTACCTCCCAGATCCAATACCATATATGATGTCCCTGCTTTAAATGCACATATCCCCTTTCCACCTTGTAGCCTTTCAAACGGTATGTGTTGGCAGTATACAGACGCCGCTTCTGGTTCTAAACACAGCTGTAAATTTTCCATTGGTATCCCACCCTAAAATATAAAAGTGAATATGTTAGATAACGTTCTTGAAATATGGAAAATTGGAATCTACCACTCGTAAGAGATATAATGCATTCGAGATGCTATATTGTTACATTTCTTTGTATTGTTTTAATTGAATGTTATTCTTTGTAATTTGTTAAATTTGCATCTATCATTGTGTTACATGCATTTGTCCCTTGACATGTCAGTTATGTTAGCATTTTGGATGTTTAAACATATTTTATTTGAAATCAAAATACAAAATGGATAAGACACAAGCAAAGCTTTCTTATATAGTCTTTCCCATTAAAAATGTTTACAATATCTTTCTTTATTTTTATTTTTTTTCTTAATATATTTCCTTGTAATAAACCATCTATAGGTTGTAATTTACATGCCTCATAAAATAAAATCGTTTCTAATGTAAATAAACTGGAATATTTACAAGAAAAAAATATGAAATAAATACCAGAAAGACACAATCCATATCTTTTCTGGATTTACCGACATCAGAGACGCTAGAGGCCAAAAATAAAATGGGTACGTTACCAGCTGTTGACTTTCGTTCACTAGATTTTCGTGGGGCACGAAACAAGTTCTTAAAATAGTGCCTTGCAATTTCCTTTTATCAAACTGATTGTTGACAAAATTCTAAAAGAACGATTGTGAATGACTAAATCTTACTGCATTTTAAATATATTATGCATATATAATGAATAGGAGGCACGCTCATAATTCGATCATATTTTCACAAAATAATGTTGATTCACAATAACGTAAACTTAGAAAAGGAACAAGTACAGGACATAGAATAGACAGTTGTATGCTCTTATTTATTATCAGATACTGGAATGTATGTTGGAAAGATACAAATTACATTTTTTTCAAAAATGTAATTTGTAAAATATCCTGGTTGTGATCCTTCTATTTGGCTTATCAGCGTTCATTAAGTAATAAACTGTTTATTTGGTCCATAAATGAAACTAAAGCAATTCATGAAGTTTGAGTGATCTTCCTATTTTTAGCCCTTAGCGGGTTTGAAGCAGGTAAATCCATAAAATCGCTTTACATGCAGTTTAATTTGACTTTTGACTATTTGTTATAAAAGTATGAAAGCTGTGGATCGTGCCTTTCTTAAATTTATTCCATATTCTTGCATCCAAATAAAGCTATTGGTCTTTGTTATTAAATTTGAAACATTTTTGATGATTATTATTTACAATAATTACCTTATTGAAACATGACTTTAAACGTAATCTTTGATTTACAATATAACGATAAAAGTTTCACATTTTAACAAATACCAGTTTACTACAAAAGTTGTGTTTTTTAAAAAGTCTTACAGATTTCAAATTACCAAAAATGGCTGTTTTTAGTTTTAGCTTTCATTCAATTATTGTACTGACAACAAGTTTTTATGCGTCTGTGTTCACACCTGCTCTTCATTGGCTATGCTTAGTGTATCAACAAGGTCAAAGTTTAGCAGATCACATTCGTTAATTTAACCAAGAATTAAAAAAATTAAAGGTAAATGTCAAGATGATCATTTATATCTCAGTAAGAAACATAGGAAATTGAAAAATTTAGACTGTCCTCACACGGCCTTAGAAACGGTTGGTATTCCATTTTTGTGACGAACTCTAGATTGCCACAAGCAAATAAAACGTATATTCGTACAATTAACCAAATCATGCGTTGATGCTGGACATATATATGAAAGACAAAACCGACAAAAGACATCAGCAAATGATAAATAGGGTAGAATAAAACATGTTTTGCTGTTTCCGAACCCTCCCTAGCATTTAGGCATGTTTACCATTATTATATACTTAGGCGGAAGAATATTATTTTTGTCATTAGTAAAATGACAGCTAGAGTAAATTATGGTTGCAAATACTATCATCAATAGCCCAACATTACGATATAACATAAAGCAAACATTTACTCAGCCATAGGGCAATGTCCAGGGCAAGATAAACTTGAAAATATAAATGTTTATCTAACCGCTGATTGAGAGGAATAAAGATTAAACCAAAAGATCAATCAAGAAGAAAAAAGTAGAAGGACAAGGTAAACCGATTCAAAACAAAAATACATGACACAACTCATTTGAGACATCTCTTCAAAAATGCTGTGAAAGAAATTCGAAGATACCAAAGGGGCAGACAGAAGTCGCTAAGTCGGAAGACAGACAAGACCATGGCCAACAAAATGAAACGAAAGACAAACATAGAAAACACAACATTACACTGA
>JARWCS010000005.1:3554307-3564901 GCA_034783895.1 Geukensia demissa
AACCATGCAAATTAGGTCAAGGACAAAGGTCATATGAATAATCAACAATTTCATAACACAAACTATATGTACACCAATCTGGTCCTCCTAGGTTTTATAGTTCCAAAGATATGGAGGTTTCAAAAAAAATAACGCCGCCGCTGCCGCCACAGGGAAAGTACCACCTATGTCTTGCTTTCGCGACTTCGTTGCAGGCGAGACAAAAATGGTATTATTTATGAAAATCTGTTGTTGTTGATTAATGCCAGTTATATATTTGCATAAGGAATAAAAGTGTAGCTGAATTCATTGTTTGGAGATAAAATACTATCATGGATATTTGCTATAGAGGTTTCCTTTACAAGGGAAGTCAGTGTCTTCATTTGCCTCCTCTACATTTCATTAATACCACCTGTCCAAATAATGACCAATTTCATATTCTGGAAATTTCTTGAACATGACAAAATGAACAATTACTCTGAAAGGCTTTAGTAAAACCATTGCACTTTTTTGCATTTTACATTTATCATGTTTATACTGGAGAAAATATGACATCTGGGATAATAGAACTACTAGCTTTCCAATACGCTTGTTTCGAATCATTTCTTTTCCGTCGACTGGTTCCGCCTTTTTCATGTCGTTATGATGAAATGTTAGGCAGACAGCTTCCGGTGCTCGTGTCAACTACGTCAGATTTGCGTGTAAAACGTCGAAGAACTCCTTTTGAAATTCAAGAATGAAGAAAAGCATTCAGCTAACGTATTTTAAAATTTGTAAGTTGACGACCGTGTATACATCACATGTCAAATAAAATAAAGTGTGGATTATAGTTGCCAGACTTAGAATCGGAAGTGCGATGCTTTACATTCCAGCGAAGTCATGTGGTCTGGGAGACGAAAATTCAAAACATGTTGACGGAATAGAAATGATTCGAAACAACCGTATTATTATAAATAAACTGGTGTTATAAAATCTCCTAGGGATGATCCTAGAATTGGCAAATAATAAAAAATATAAACTCAAAACATATATGCATTGTTCTGATTGATAAGCACTCCTGAAAAACCTTAAATTCCATCTAAAAAAAGACAATTGTATTACATTTCAAAACCAGTTTCTTCCCTAGCAGATTTAACAACTGATCATTTATTAATATAAAAGAACTGACAGTGTAGTTGGAGTTCAATTTTCTTAAACAGAGTATTTCTGGAATAAAAGTTTTTAATTCCATGTCACTTTCAGTATTAATCACACATCTAAGATTGACCTAACTTTTTTAGATAAAGCTATTACTCGGTTTAGAGAGGTTTCCTCAGTAATAACTGCATGGAAAATTACCCAATTATTACTTATATGCTAAACCAAGGATTCTAAATCTTGAGTATCTACATGTATATCCATTCAGTATCATGTAAACGCTGTACATTTATGACTAGTATGATTATTTTTATCTGATAAAGGAATCCATTACTTGTTGTATCCAATGTCAACTCATGTACCAAAATAATTCTAGAGACACGAAAATAAAAAATTTAATTAAATAAGATTAATTTCTTTTAACAGACATCCTACAAAAATAAATAATTATTTAATTCTGAATTTCTGTTTATTTTAACCTTTGATATGTGTCAGCTGTAGCATCAGTGGATGCTGGAGTGAGGGGCCTCTGAGATATGGGGGTAATTTTGTTAAGTTTTTGAATAGTTTTGCAAAATTTATAGTATTATAGTGAATGTGAAAGTATATGTGTAAATTTTAGTTAAAGAATTCGAAGATACTAAAAGGTAACTTACTTTTATTTTCATAAAACATGCAGAAAACCTCTTTATCTATTTTACTGATTGTTTTTATTTATATAAATTAAGATAAGGTTTTAATTATACATTGTCTATCTTTTTTCAAAGATAGTACTTGTTTAAAAATCAGGCTGAAAGAAGTTTGTTATTCGCCTTAACTAAGCATTTGTCTTTTCACTATCTATAAAGATAAATGGTAAGGTGAACTGAAAGACAAAAGACATACCCGTAGCCAGGGGGGGTTCGAGGGGTTCAGTCGAACCCCCCCTTGAAAACCCATAAGCACTATTAAACTCCAAGTTTAGATAGAAGTTTGACTATTAAAGTCTAAAAAAACAGGACTTTCTGAAATTAAAAATGCAAAGAAAAGGCTAGATTGCAGGATTTTGCTCGAATATTCCAGACCCCCGGCCGTGAAGATCGCTTCGAACCCCCCTTTGAAAATTTCTGGCTACGGGTATGAAATAATATGGCCCCATATATAACCATTAAAAGACAATGAGTAAATAAAAGGACAATTCAAAGGTCTATATAAAAATAAAATTTGTGTGGCTTTCTTGTACAAAATAAACTACCCTGTAAACTTCTAACTAACAACCAAATCAGACAATCAAGTACAATTCAACAAATTATTTATTGTAGAAGGGTTATATGTCACTTTTTTATACATGCCTTTGTAAAGACTTGTCTATTAAAATCTACCTTTGATATTAGGATATACCTTTTTCAATCTCTGTTTCCTCTTTAATGCTGAAATGGTTTTATCATTGATAATTTCCTCCAGTAATTCTTCCAAGGCCTTCTGGGAGCTACTCATCCTCTGCACTTCATAGTCCTCCTTGCTCACCTGTTTGCAATAATTGAATGACGAATAATCGCCAAGTGAGTACACGATCTGAAAATTAAGTGACTAACATTGAAGGAAGCAGAGAAAGCTGTGTGAAATCATGCATGCCATTTGAGCAAGTCTCTTACGATGTTTATTGTATGAATAATGATCATTTTATCTTCTGACCTTAAAATGAAGAAGTATAATTTTGATCAGCAAGAATTCTAGTATCGACTGTACAATTTGTTTATAAGAGGATCTACAAATAAATGTAAAAATCATTGAAGGTAAAATCAAAAAGAAATGTTTGGGGTTAAGTCAAAAGTATATTTAACATGTATTTTGGACATGGATTTCATAAAAAAAATGTTATTTTTAAACTGACATGAAAAAGTTTTTGGTTTACCCACTTTCAGCTAATCAGTTAAGTAAAGAAGAAATTGTGCACTTGCACATGTGGTCCACTCCTCGTGTGCAAATATCCTATGAATTATCTAATATTTACCATGTAACTTCCAAAACAATTAAAATTTCAATGAAATTGACTTACTATTGCATTATTTAGTTGAAGTTAAAATTTCTATATTCATTGGATTAACTGATATTTTGAAGATGTTTTCATTAGGATGTTCTAATGAATTATATGCTTGATGGATGGATTAGAAATGTAGATCTTAACTGGACCTGTCTATGTTAACAGTTAGAAAAACTTCCTTTTGAGTTATAATAGGAAGAAGAATTAAATCAATTTTCTCAATGGCATTTTAATCATTTACAGAAACGAAAGAAAAAAAGGATGTATCATCATTATCCTTGTTGTGATAAAAAATGAACAAATAAAGTTTATAGACAGCATTTATTTTAAAGGAACTGGAAATGGACATTCATGACAAAGATATAAAAAACCATAAAACCTGCAATGATTTATAATCAAAATATTATCAGTATATTTTAAATAAATATGAATCTTTATATATAAATTAAAAGTAAAACAATGTTAACCAAATTATGCAATGTCACAATTTTAGATTCTTAAAGAAAATCTGGTTGATTTTTTATGATCATGCTGAAAATTATGGTCAAAATACCTTATTACAAATCATATTTATAATATCTTTAATCATTTATCCACTTCATTATAAGAATAAGAATATGGAATATATGGTTGAAAGACAGCTCATTCCTCATAGGAATTTTTTTTGAAATTCTTCAAAGCACTTTTCTGGATTAACCATGACCAAGTACCAGGGACAAAAACATTGGAAATTCAAATTAACATTGCATTAATTTGTTTAGTTAATGTTTTTCTACTTAAATTTCATCAAAATGAAAATTTACATGAGGTGAAAGACAACAATTTGTACTAGATATTTCTTATTAAACAAACCAGGTTATTCACAGTACAAATATTTAAAATTATCAGGATATAAAAAGCCTATCAAAAAGCATAGAACGAAGTAAATCTGGCACCAATAAGAGACTTGCTTCAATGTTACTATGAGTCACATATATAAATGGTACTGTAATTAATATTAATATTTCTATATTGATTATAATCTGATTAAAATTTTTGATAAAGCTCAATTCTACTTTCTGTTAAGGAGACTGTCCTGGATCCTTTGGATTTGTCATAATGGCAAACTTTTCAAACAACTGGGAATCAGGAATTTCAGTGGCTGACATAAAAGGTCATCTGAACAGAAAGTAAGATAGTGTCATCAGATGTAGTGAACAACTTTACCATGATTTTATTTTAATCAGATTGATATTGATTACTAAAACTGTAAGATGATTAAATATCAAATTTCGCAATTTTAATTTCAAACAAAATTTTACTTTACAGACTGAAATGCATAGGAAAATCTGGTGAATCCTCTTTGGTCAAGTTAAAAACTTTAGATTTTTACAAAACAGAAAGTTCATTATTTTATTATTAAAATTTCTCCTCTGCATATAAAAGTGTTCCTATTCTATAGGGCAAAACTATCATCCCTCATCATTAAACAAATCTTAAATAAACCAAAAATAACTATTAAAATTTTCCTTTTTTGTAGTTTGACTCACAGTAAATACTGGCATGCTCAAACGAACAAAATCAATCAATAATGTCTAATTAAAATAGTACAAGCAAATGGACAAGTAAGCAATCTTGATAATGCCAAAATGAATTTATTTAAAACCAAAGCAAAGCAATGCAATTTTAATAATTGGTCAATCTAAAGCCTAGCAAATTGGATACAGCCAAAATAGTCATTTGAGCATGCTACAATGTGTCCATGAATAAGCAGAAGAGATATAAAGGCAGAAGAATAAAGCAGATGTTATGATCATGCTTGACATGCAGAGCTACAATGTAAAGGACTGTACAAGCTGATTACTACATGCACATAACTTCTAATTTACTAATCATACATGTATATAATTATTCATGTACAGTACAACCTGTGTAATCTAATAGATGTATCTGATTTTTTAAACATTCTTCGAAATTTAATGTGCTTTATTAAAATGAAATAAAATTCGAAACAAATATGATTTGCCTTAAATTTCCAGAGAAAACCCCAAATAAATCCAGCCTTGCCACACTTGGCAAGTTATAACTTTTTGCACCCTCCTAATTGCAAATCTTTGATCTGTTCCTGAATCAAGCAGTATTGTCAACTAATAACTTAACTTTTTTAATGAGTTGACACATAGATGTCAATTTGCTAGCTGTACACACAATGATGTGACTGAATGATCACAGGGAGCAATTATCCAAGGGTGCAGTTGTCCTGTCTCTCCCGTCCCACCATGATGTATGATGTAAATGATTATATTATGACAAAAAAAAAAAATAAAAAAAACCCAGGAGCTTAAGCAAAAAATTTACCTGTATTTCATTTCAGTATCATATATCTTGGTGTACCAAACTTACATATTCAGACAGATGTAAAATCCAATTTTTTTCCCCTGCACTGTGTCAATTTAAACACATTTAATTGTATTGTGAATTCAAGTTTGCCTTTAATCATGGAGAAATGAAACAGACTGTGACAAACTTAGTATACCTTTTATACTTTATATAAGTCATAAGAGATACCAATTTGCCATTTACATGTACAATTAATTTCAATTTCACAAGACTATCAAAATTTGTTGAAAAACAGTGATATTTTTAAGAATTTTAAAATAACAGTATATAGTATTGAATACAAATAAGCATATTAAAATATGTATGTATGTATTAAGTAATTGAAGCATTTCCTGTCTATACAGATATAATAAGATAAGTTAAAGTGCAAGAACATTCCAGTCCATCCTTAGAAGAGGTTATTTTCAGGGGGTAAAATTTAGCTAAAATAACTAAAAAATGGGTTTAATATATCAATAAAACTGAGGTGCTTTGCAAGCACAGCATGAAACAACCACAGCACCTTGACAAGTGAAAGATAAACAAATGGGGACAAAATAATCATTGATCCAGAAAAATTACTGTCTCCACACTTTTCCAAATGTTCATTACCCCCGAAACTGACATAACTTTTTTGAATGATTTGGAAAACCCTTTTAAAATGGAATGAATAATGATAAATTACTTTACCATGTCAAATTGACTTTTGTCCACATCTCAAAAACAGTAAGAGATAAAGAAAATTCATAGACATAATTCTGAAAGCTCTCCTTGAGACAATTCAAATGGAAATCTAGGGGGAAATGTTTTAGAATACTAAAACATTTGTCTCCCCTTTAAATTGTAACTCCTATCACAAGACATTTAGTAACAACTCAATATGTTGCTGGCGAAACCAGTTATACTGTACTAAATGTATTAGAGGTCACAGGTCACTAGATTATCATTATATATTATCCTACTTACATATCAACAAATACTTCAGATAATGACCTTGAGGTCAAAGGTCACCAAACATTGAACACAACACCTTGCCTTCATATGTTCTAGCTACATACCAAATATCAAAGGCCTAGGTATGGAAGCAAAAAAGTTCTAGCCCAAACAAGAAATTGGCTTAATAAATCTATTATTTAACCTCAAGGTCAAAGGTCAAGGTCAAAGACCTTGGTACGTGACACATTGTCTTCATATGTTCTAGCTGCATACCAAATATCAAAGGCCTTCGACAAAAACAATATGTCTCCCTCCGTTCAAAGGCGAGACATAATTACTTGATGAAAAGCTCCCAAACTGAATTAATATTTAGAATCAAACATCCATATACACTTTAATATATATTTCTTATAAAAATCAATGTATGCTTTAACAATACTGGTCCCAATACTATTGTTTGTTTTGGGGGATTTCATGCCACTTCCAACAATGTTTTTCAGTTCTATTGTGGTGGTCAGTTTTCTTGATGGAGGAAGCTGGAATGGCTAAAAAAAATCCTCACACCTTGGGCAGTTAACTGACAAAACTTTTCACATGGGTTGTGAGTCAAGTGCACCTTTCCTGTATAGTTCATATCCAGGGGCAAACTCACACCATATAGGGGAAAGGCTGTGGTGATCTGTACAGTTAAGTTTGAATCAACTAGTTTGTCCATCCAGCCTGACCCAAGCCACAGAAACCATTTCCATGTATATTTTCCATAAACCTTATGTTTCCATATATTTTTATATCTCTAATGATCAGTGCATTTTATCTATTTCACGTAAGACATGATTTTTTCTGTATGTCATATGTTATAACTAAATTGACTCCTTTTCATTGGTCACAAAAGCATGACACTGAAAAATAGCACCTGGCGACATCACAAATCATGCCCGAAAAAATTAAACTTTATGTATAAGCTCTCACTGACAATATCGAATTCATTAATGACTTTTACTAGTTTTCTTATTTCATCAAAATATGAACACAAAAGATAAGATTTGGAGAGAGGACCAAATATCCACATGAATGACGTCAAAGTGTTTGTGATGAATGGTCAGCTAAAATCACTCATATAAATATAGGAGATGTTGCATGATTGTCCATGAGACAGCCACCCACCAAAAGAAAGTAGAATTTAAACTTCTACAGGTCCCATTATGGCCTTCACCAATGAACCAGAGTTCATACCATAACGGAAGCTGTAAAAGGCTCAGAAATACAACTACAGTATACATAAAACACTAGAATCAACCTAATCTAATTCATTTACTGTGTCAACTGCCAGCTGTTGATAATGATTTTTCTTGTTGTGATCATTAGAGGGAAAGGTTTCACAATGATTTAAAATGGTTTATGATTTTTTATCAAATCATTATTTATTTTTCAAAATTAAGGAACTTGCTAAAACTTGTTACTTTGAAAAATAACTAACTTGATTCTATAAAAAATCATTCAACCCTAAATCATTGCAAAACCTATATATATGAGGAATGAAAAGAGACTGCACAACTTTTCTTTGCAACAGTGTTAAAAGTTTTGTGAGAATATGGAGTGACAGATATCTTGGTTTTTAAAAATTGAAATACCTGGTAATCTATCAAAATGTCTTACCTTTAAAAAAATTTTTAACTGACAAATTTTTGCAAAAATACCTTTATACATGTACAACATATCATGTTCAGACAAACAGATCTACTACTATATAAACATGCTGTTAAATGTGAGTTCTGCTCACAAATATTATTATCATCTTTAAATCTTATGTCTTCTTGTGGAAATACCCCCACCCCTCACAAAATTTTGATGTTTTCGGTGATTTTCTGACTGTTAAATACATACGGCAAACAGAAATGCATTCAATTTTATTGTTTGATGCTAAAACACCATCACTGGCATCTACATGGAATTTTCGTCAAGAAGTAAAGTAGGGGTCATCATTTGTTTCCTCAATAATACATTCTATGGAACGCCAGTGGAGACAATAATGACAGATTTGGATGTTTTGGAAATTTCTTGAATTGGTTAATTATTCTGCATGGCTTTTTGAAAACGTTTGCATTAGCTCCATTTAATATTCATTTATCTTTAGTTTCCTGTCATTTCCAGTGCTTTTTCTTTCTATACATTAATACAAGAATTGATCTTGTTAGCCTACCCTTACGTAAAAATGGCATTTTCTTACATTTGTGCGACTCAAGTGGTTCTCAAGGTAAGGGTTTGTAAACAAATCCTGCTGAAAGAAGTCTGTTTTGCCAAAGATGTATTTTGCAATCTTTTATCCAGCCTTACATTGCAACACTTACTAAATAAAATTGTACAGAGGACTCTGCAAGACAAAACAAAGGTGTTCACTGACTGAGCGGATATATTTGTCACTGGTAGATAAGGTGTAAATTTCAGTATTTTTTTTGGTTGTTTGTTTTATGTTTTAATGTTTGTTCTATTTCCAGCAACATACTCTACGAATGACGGGAAGGCAAACACAGACTCAGCTAAAAGTATTTCCTATAAAACCATGAATATATATATTTTTTTTAATCTCATAGTGTTATTTCTAATCTACAATTTAGGTCTGTAAACTCATTAACAAAACTGTTTTATAACATATGTTCAAACATACACAGCAAACAATTAAATGAAAGACAAAAAGGTGGATATGGAAAACAAGCTTTTCTCTACTTATTCAAACCAGAGGCTCCAAGAGCCTGTCTGTATGGCAGAGACTCCTCACTGGTCCTGGGCTGGAAGGAATATTGTACAAAATCATTGTAGAGGACAATTGGCTCAGTAGTTTCACACAAGAAGATTCTAAAGTGAAATTCTCTTAGTGTCCTACTTAACAATAGGTTTCTTTGTTGGGAGGAAGGGATGCAGAACACTTTCAAAACTTGTCTTCAGTTAATCATGCAATTGGGATTCCATTTCACACCCTTTGTTTATAAAATCTTGAATTTCCCTACACAACCAGTCATTTTCTTTTAAATGAAAAATCAGAACATCTAAACATTTATGATTGAAAATTGTATTCATTTGGTCCTATATTTTTATCAGAAATAACAGCAATATCCTGTAGCATGCCAGTATGATAATAAAATTGATATTTCAAGATTTACTACCTAAAATAACATATTATGACTAAATAGCATTTTTATCTGTATGGGCCTTTATACAGAACAAACTTTGGACTCCACAAACACCATCCATTCTCGGCATAATTTATAATCACAAGATATGCATATTCAACAAAACACCATGTTGATATAATGTCAATTTCAATCTTTCTATAATTAACAAAACAGAAAACCTTATAGTGAAGAGTCATACATTGATTAAGAATAGGATAATATCACAGACTTAAAATATTATGCACCATCACTGTCGTATACGTAATATAAAACCAGCTATGGCTAGCAGTCCACAACTCCATCCAAAAGTGACTAAATATCCTCTCCATACCTCCATATCTCTAACATCCCAACCTACAATAATTACATTTTGATGTGTTACTTTGAATATTTGCATTTTGATTGGGGTAAAAGCATTCACATGACAAGAAATTGAATGTTTCATAACTCAATGATTCACAAAATCCAAGAGAGCTTCATTGACAAAATACATAGTGGCACTGTATTAAAACGGCAATAAGGGGCCTGGGTGGGCAAGTGGTCTAGGTAGTTGATTTAAACTTACCTGTACAGTAATTCTTTGGAAATACTTCTTGAAGGAAAGTGCATGAATACAATGGTGTTAAAAATATAATTAAGGTATACAACATGGTGGCATGTACAAGACAAAATTGCTATGGCTACTAATTACACTAGTGGTCACTTTACTAGATTTTATGATAGAAATGGTTGATGATGAGCATATTGAAGTTGAAAGAATTGGAACTATTATAAGAAACAGGAATTGAATTAAAGTCTGTTTGTTTGTGTTCTTGTACAAACTGTTTACTCTTAGATCAAAGTAAAAAAAATTGTTACCTACCGTATATACTCGCGTAAAAGTCGGTAATTTGGGAGCTGAAAAGTCTTTCCTTGGAAGGCGTCCGACTTACAAGCGAGGCCTAGCCAAAGAAAGAAAAAATCTTGGTCGAATCTGGAAAGAAAAGATCGC
>JARWCS010000005.1:3577255-3588306 GCA_034783895.1 Geukensia demissa
TGCAGGATTTTGCACCCAATATACCAGACCTCCGGCCGTGAAGATCGCTTCGAACCCCCCTTTGAAAATTTCTGGCTGCGGGCATGAAAACACTCGGAAAACTGTTGAACTGAATTTGCAGATCTTTAAATATTTGTTGTTTAAACGTTTCTATATTTTAATTTATTTGCATCACATGTGTAGATTTTGTGGAAACGTGGTGCTATTTAGATCTTGTTTGTAAACAAGCGCATTATCCGCTAAACCATTGGGCTAATATGTTGGGTCAGTATTACTTTTACATGTACATATATGATTAAAATTATTAAATAAGCTATTTAGAATGATTAGTAACTGTATATTTCGTCCTTAGATAAACACTGACTTTGTCTCTTATTTGTTTTTGTGCTAACATTTTCTTTGGGTTGTATTTTTAAAAGTTTAGTAAATTGTTCCCTGTTGTTTTAACTTGTTCATAGTTATTTTTTTATAGTTCATGTTTTGATGAATAACAGAAATATTAATTCAAGTTAACTACTTAAATTATTATACGTAATTTTATGGGGAACGCATAAAGTTATATGTATCTCCTGTAATAGTAATATTTTTCAATTAACATTTCACTCCGTTTTTATATGTTGGTACACAAATGAAGTAGTTGAAGTACTTGTACACAATAATGTGTTACATTATAAATTTATTTATTTTTATTCAAATTTAATATCCATTTATCAGTTTTGAGTTTGGTTATAATAAGTGTTCTAATGTTTTTGCTTATTGGCCCCTACCTGTACTAATAAGGTGTCAACATACTAAATAAATTCAATAACATTTCAACCAAATTTTTGATTTTCAAATTTGTCTAGCCATTTTAAGTTTAACTTGTCCGAAACCGTATATATTCTTAATCGTAAGGGTGACAGTACTTTGCCTGAGAATATCACCTGACATTTAAAACCTTGTAGTGAAATGCCGTTGCCTTATGGGAAACCCTATTAAAAATAGCATTTTGACTTCATATAGGCCAGGTACTCAAAGGGTTATAACGTCTTCCCACATGATCAAATATGAACAAACTCAGATTCAAATTAATCCTAAAAAGTTCATCTTTCAGTAGAAGTCAAGATAAAACCAATCTATGAGAGAATTTTAATGTGGTAGTAAATCGAGTAAGAATAGCACTATTTATGTATGTTCTAAATCTGATTGGTTGATTTAGCATATTGACACCTTAAAGTCTAAAACAGAAACTAATCTACAGGTGTAAATTCAATGACTAAAGTATTTCATAATTTTATTACTATAACAGATTCTAATACTAATAATTTGGATGACGTCAAATTTCCCTGACATTAAATCCACGTTTGATGCCTCCAGAGAAACTGCGCAAGCGGAGATGTTTACTCCATATTCTAAACTTTTCAGAGGAAACGTAAATTTATTTATTTGCATTGAAATGAAATTAACAGTATTTTGTATTTGAAGTTATGCCGGCATTAATTTTGATTTAACGCGTTGCCAGTAAACTCAGTTTGCGACAATCAAATCGTCAATTGATGTCGCCAAAATTGTTAACTCTTAAAAAATGTATGCCCACCAGATCAGCTGTGTTAAATAGATTATCATCAGCTAATAAGTATGAAAATGAAAAGATATGAGGTAATTGCCAGAGAGACCACACTCCAGCTACAAGAAATACAGGGGAAACTTACACATCTAGTGGCCTCTAAAAAGCCATCAACAAGAGTGGACCACCGCTATCTGCGGAAAGCTCTAAATCTGCAAATAAATAAAACGTGTATATGCGTTAAATAATACTGCCTGGTCTTGCCTAAATATTATCAAACAACACATGGTACAAAACATTAAACACAACGAGAAACTTCTGACCACGATCCAGGGCTCGACCCACAGAGCTGACCCAGCGCGAACCCCAGGTGGCGGATAGGGGAGGCCCTCTCGTTGGGGGGTTGCCAAGTTATACTACGGAAAGTCTGGCCGTGGACAATAATGGGTGACATGTTTGGAGAGAGCCACGCTCCTTGAACGTAGAATACCCCTTTTGTAGTTTTCGAAAAAGAGAAGGCTAATGCCGCTTCAAAGGGCTAAATTTTTCGTTCCCGCCCATCACTCCCTTTTCCAGTGGCAGTCAAAAACCTGCTGTGTCCCATCCCCTTCCCTTTTCGATATTGATAATTGTTGAACTTGTTCTCGTCCTGAATATTCATGAAATATTTGCCACTGGACGTTAGGCAACGAACAATCGACAATCAATCCAAACGAATTTGACTTCCGTTTACGCCTAAGCAGATTTAGGAAATAGTATTTTTGGCTTTTTTGTTGTGATATAATGTAACTTAGGCTTTCAAAAATAACTTTCTTAAGAACAACGTGAATTATTTGCATAGCAGGTCAGCAAAAGATACACAATATTACAAGTTTATAGTTCCCCACAAAATATTTAACAGCGGTGTATACCCTCTCTTGTTAGTGAATACGTTTTCACATTAAGCCAGTTGAAAGAGAACTTTGATGTGAAAGTATGACGCATTTTTTAAAGATCTTCACAATGTCAGTTAGCCTAAAAAGAGGTCAATGCAAAAAGAATTGGGATGATGTCAAGTTCATTTAGGAGCTACACGTTTCTAGACATAAAATTGGTTACTCTAAGACTTTGATAACCTTTTAAAGGTCACGCCTACGCCGGAAAAAAGTACCTGTCTGTCGTCTTCCACAATTATTTGGGCAATTTGAAATATGAATTGCAGCAAGTCGTATCCTTTTTATCGTTGCGATAAAACGGATACGACTTGCTGCAATCCATAGTTCAAATTCACTGTTGTACATTGGCAAAATTGTCCTGATTTTAAAAATATACACCGAATTGTCAGTAGATGCGAGATAATTTCAGCAATTTTTAACAAAATTCAAAATGCTTTTTAAATACCAAGTTCTAATGGAACATTTTTAAGGAAATTAGTATAATCATATTTATCAGCTTGGGTTTCTTTAACCAACGAATGCTGTTATTATTTTTTGAATATGCCTTGGCAATAATAACTGTATAGAAAATAAATATAAACGCACATAAGACATTTCAATAAACAACAAAAACTCAAATGCAATTATTTTGAATCAAATTTTATACAGGAAATATTTAATTTATAGATTTTATACTGGAAAATAAAACAAAACTTTATCTTAAAAAGATAAAGCGCTTTTTGAAGTATGTCATTCCACATTGATGTATTTGCTTGTAAAAGGACTACTCAAAATTAAGCAAAGCTTCTGAGGATATTCCCATGTACTATTGTTGCCATGTTGTTGCTTTGGAATAAACTGATCACTTTCTTATGATTCGAAAACCGTTGTCCTGTTGTGTCCCATCCGGCCCCTTTTTCGATATTGATAATTGTTGATCTTGTTCTCGTCCTGAATATGCATGAAATATTTGCCACTGGATGTTAAGCAACCAACAATCGAACACAGCGTTAAATCAAATTGTTCTAAAATTCAAAAAAGGAGATGATGCATAATTGTCTATTAGACAAACATCCACCAAATAACAGTCAAAATTAAACTTCTACAGGTTCCATTACGGTCCTCAATAAAGAATCGGCGTCCATACTATAACGTAAGGTATAAAAAGCCCTTATAATACAAATGTGAACTATTCATAAAACACGACCGTCGACCTATTATTTTGATCTATAATGTCATTTTGATAAAAGCAAAATAAAACGGACATAAATGTTAAGCAAATTTATGTGATTTCCTTACCAGACTGTGCTGATCTTTATCTCCACAAATCTCTTCTTGAAGTTTTAATTTCTCGGATTCGTACAGAAACTCCTGCTTGAGATCATAAGTCTTATGAAATTGCCAAATAGACAGAATAATGAACACTACCGTGTACAAAGTTGACACACATAATATGACCGTACGACATAAAGACCTTAGCTCCATTTTGCAGTTCTTATCTAGATTTATTAAAAATGATAGTCTAATGATGATTCCATTTCTGATAATTACCTTTATCTTTCTCAAAGTTCAACAGAAATGGCCTATAGGGTTTTTTCTTCAGCATCAACTTTAAATACTGAATTCCAAAATATTTGCTTTGTCTCTGCTTAACACATATTTTGATGTCACGACATAATAAAAGCTAAATATTTTTATCTGCATTCATTTGACATAATATTTTTTTATCTTGAATATCTGATTATTTTATTTTTTGCATAAATACATGTTACATAAATTTTAATATGTTTTGAATTTAAGTTTAATAGACAAATCTTTTTGCTATTTTCCAACGAAAGGTAATCTTAGACATTCAATTTTTCAGAAGATACATATTTCTTCCACAAATTCGGTTAAAGACAGAAAACTTAATTTTGCATTCATTGAAAATAATGAACAAATATCCTTACATTACCTTTAATTCACCATAAATATTGACCTAACGAACTGAAATTAAAACAAATGTCAAATATTTTTATTGCATTTTTGTCATTATGCTCTGTGTGAATATATAAAAAAGCTGTTCGGCCTTAATATGTATATTTGAACGTAATGTCCACAACAATCTCAGTAACCGCTAGACACGGAAAGACGAAAGTTTGGCCATTGATTGTAGGGACTGTGTGGAAGATTTCGGATTTTCAAATGCACCACTTTGGACTGTGTTGGGCTAAACAGAGCGGCTGCTTAGACTAGTTATTATTTGCACATGAGCGGTCTTCGTGGATAGACCCACAGAGCTGAACCAGGGGACGCGCTCTCGTTATGGATTGCCAGGTTAATCCTGGCCGTGGATCATTGATGGGGATGTGTAGAATGGGGAGAATGCCATCTGCACGTTAAAGACCCTTTTTGTAGACCAAGTCATTAATCAGTCTTGCGATTATTTTATATACGTCGCTGGAATGAAAATCAAACCAAGATGGAATAATTATTTGGGCTAAAAGCTAAAAAACAGAATTTTTAGCAAAAAGGGTTATTTTTAAAATATGTTTGTTTTTTCGAAGAAGTCAAAATTTGAATAAATAGTCAAATATGACAGAAATTAATTAAGTGCATGTCAAAGTACTTAATAACACATTTGAACATCACTCTATAAATATATTTCATCATAAAATTTCTTGTTAGTTTGACTTCCTTATTTCCCAGTATTTGAAAAATTTTAACAAATTTTATTATTTTCGAGGTTAAGGCGCTCGCTGTAAACTGAGATACAAGAATTTATTCATAGCCGTTTTAGCAGTAGAAAAACAAGAACGCAGAGATAAATCTTTATTTTCTAATTTCAAGACCATTAATTTTCTTTTTCATTTTTTTAATACATGTCTTATTGACCACTTTTGTCTGAAAAATTTGTATTTTCTCTTTGAGAATGATATGCTCAGTGCAGAAACATTAAAAATGCATCCAGCATTCCTCCTTTTTTGTAGATAACCTGTGGTATAAGTAAGCGATAACGTTTTCAGAAGATATTGATTCCACATTTTATCCACAGATTTGGTAAATTACAGAAAAACTTAATTTTGAGGTTTGCATTCATTGAAAAAAAATGGACAAATATCCTGACTTTACTTTAAATTCACCATAAATTTTTACCTTACGAACTTAAGTTAAAATAATTGATAAATATTTTATTCAATTTTTGTCGGTTACCGGTAATACAAAAATAAGTTGACCTCATCTCGGATTGACGTTATCCGGGATTAGACTTTAAGGATTCCACGACGGTGTTGCGCTAAAGACCAGAGATGCTTACCCTTCTAGAGCATCTGATCCCACTCCTGTTTTGTAAAGGAGTTCGTGGATTTCAAACCTTTGTTCCTTTTGTTTTCGTTTTATCGTTTAGTTTGTTTCAAATTTGTTTTGTCTCTTTGGACTCTGCACTTCTGATCTCTCACATGTGTATTCTACTTTGGACTTATTATGATCTGTGTGAATAAATAAACAAACGGTACAATTTTTATCCCCGCATTAGTGGGTCATATTTTGCTGTTAAGCAAAGAAATATTTACGTTTGAGCGTAATGTCCAAATCTATCTCAGTAACAACTAGACACAGAAAGACGAAATAACAGCCATTGATTGTAGGGACTGTGCCAAAGATTTCGGAATTGCAATAGCGCCCCTTTGACCCGGGCTGGGCTAAACATCGCGGCTGCTTAGACTTGTTATTATTTTGCACCAGAGCAGTCGTCATGAATCGACACACAGAGCTGAACAAGGGGACTCGCTCTCTTTAGGGAGTTAAAGTTAAAAATCGGAAAATCAAAGTCATCTCTCTTGTCGTAAAGTTTTGTTCTTAACCCGCCCTTACTGTCAATTTCTAGGTTAAGTCTAGGTAAGAAGCAGACAGACTCATTTCAGGGAAATATACATGACATACTTTTTATATTATTACTGCTAATTTGTAACTCTTCACATTCTAAAATTTCTAAAATTTAGAAAAAATGTCATGACAAAATCATTGGGGTTAAATGAGAGATACATTACATGTACTGTCTGAACAACAGATATGCACTGATATTTGGAACTTTCAAAATTTTAAAATATGAATAACAGTGGACAATGTGACTATAATCATATGTGCCAAAAATGCAGACCATTTTATGTTTTCTTCAATACAAAAAAACCCTCGACAATGTCTTTTCCACTATTAAAATAATTTTCAATTGCTTATCAATGAACTTGTAATGTTAAATGATGACATCAAAAATGCAGTAGAAACACAACAAAAAAAGGCAAAGAAATTGTGTTGACAGAAAATAAAGCATGTTTTAATAAGTACACATGGAGTTATTTGCAATTCATATGAAAGTATTCAACGATATTTATTATAATACATGTTGCATTGTATGTAATTTTCTAGCAGCAGTTTTTTGGGTACATGTTTGTTTGTTTTGTTAAATAACTTACCAGTCTTGAACTTGTGACACTTAATGCTCCAACTTTGTCATCCCTTGTGATTGTTGGTCCCCTATATAACCCTGAAGTAGGTCTGCCTCCCCTGGTATTGGGTGTAGGAGCAGATGTCTGTCGGTTTTTTGACATTGGTGGACAAGGATCTTGTTGCATCTACAAAAATAAAATACTTTTATCGCTGGTTTATGTGTTTTTGCTTTGATCTTACTGACTTTATTTTATCAGGCAACTACCCTGATGTGAAAAAATAATCGTTGATTCCATTGTTCTTTGGCGTCATAATGAAGATGACATAACTGACATTACACGGCAAGCCAGTGATAAACAGATTATCGGAAAAAAATGTCATTTTTACTTGATCTGTCATATTCATCTCAACATTATGTCATGGCAGATTGATTATTTTTTTTGGCAATGGGAAAAAATTACATATAAGAATTTGTTTTTTATAGGCAATACATATTTTTATTTTTGGTCTTAACAGGTTAACCACGTCTATTGGAATTCTATGGTCTTGAGAGCGGTAAAACAATATACAATCCAACTTTGCTAGCTTAAACTTGAAGGGATAGGCGAGATTTTTCCAGCTTTCGAGTTACCAAAGTTCTGGAAATGACCTGGTGTCTAATTGACAATGTTTCTTTATGTATGGAACTATCTTCATTTTGTATTAACATAAAAAAATTAGTAAGATTTTACCATTTACCATTATTTTTTGTCAATATTTTCAATCGACATACACTCAGAAATTATGCCACCAGCAACTTAACATGACAATGTCATTATCAATGCCCAGATAAATGTTTTTTCTTTTAAATTTGATATCACAAATATTCAAACAATTGATGTCTAATCAAGGAATGCTCTTTCAAATCAGAATATCTATACTAACTGAATACAGTAGAAATGCATTTATGAAGAATGGCAAGTTAAAAATAAGGCTGAAATGTTACATAATAAATAGAATTACTGGACAAATAGGGGTACAATGGGTACATGGGAAGTTTAAACAAACCAAAAAATATATGTATGTAGGTACCATAAATGAAACACCTAATTTTTCTATTTTTACTACCCCCCCTCCACCTTAACCCACATAACGGTAAATAATTAGATGAGTGTTTGTAAGGGATAAACAATAAGTTCTAGATTTGGCGACATTATCATGGCTTTGAATAAATAATCTTTGATTAATTATATTGGAGAAAATCTAAATAATTATCTGAAATGCTGAAATCAAAATAGATTCTGAAAAAAAAAAAAATATCTCAATTTGCAACAACCTAATCCCAGCAAATCAAAGATAATAACACAAGGTTAACCAGAGGCTTGTAAGAAATATTAGTTTATACTTCAGCAAATGCATATTCCCCAACTTCTTATTACTGTATTTTTTGGACTGTAAGTCTATATGGAGTATAGGTCTAATCTGCATTGTCCCCATAATTAAATGAATCAATTTTGAATTGACAAAATTCTTGTCTTACAGTCCAAAAAATATGGTATCTTTCGAGTTTAAACCCAACTTTCAATTTTCTAGCCATGTATGTACTTTTTACACTAAAAATGCATTAAGTTTGAAATTCACCATTTTATTTCCTTTTTCTGTCATGGTGCAAAGAATAAAAATGTGTAAATAAAATTAAAATTAAAACTAAACTGATTGTAAAAATGAGGAACATGCATAGTTTAGCATTACTACACACAAGCTATAAATAGATTAGGAAGCTCTACAGTACAAGCCTCTGACTCACCTTCAGATTTCTACCGTACAGAAACTTATTTGGATGTATACCAAGTTGTTGAGATCTCAAAAATATCTCATATAACTGCATCTAAAGAGGGATGTTTATCGAGTTAAAAATATAGCATGTACTGTTCTTTCCTATTAAAGAGATTTGCTGGCCACATTTTTGATGATGTAAATTTTAAGCCTCCTTTGAATATATTGTTTATTTCAAATGCATTTTTTTTTGGTCCAGGCTCCCAATTTTATTTTAATAATCATTTAGTATAATGATCTAAGAAATCATCTGAAGCCTAATCATACCTTCAGGTTTTTGATGTCAGAATAATGGTAAACTTATGGAAAAGTATAAGCAGTCCTGTTATTAATTATCAAACAATCGTACCTCAAAAATGAGCAATTTTCCTATGTAAATGCTGTTCCAGAAATGATTGTATGGGAGTGGGGGGTTCCAAAGGCACTTTTATTAAATTTGGATGGGAGGTGTTTTATATAACAGAAATGTTTGCTTAATAACTATGCTAGGAAATAACCATTTAAAATCTTACTGAATCCTTTTAAAAAGTGTCCTTAAACAAGAAACTGTATTCAATTTAAGCAGAGCCAAAACATGTATTTCTACACAAAAAAGAATTTCTCCTTAAAGACGTTTTGGTAAGTTATTCACTCAGTTGATGCCTCAGCAATCGATAAATTTGTTGTGTTGTCTGTACAACTTCATTCCTGAGGCTGATGATGCAAAGGTTCAAAATATTAAAAACCTGAATTCTGTGCTCAGTGCTCTTCCAATAAAACTATTTATAAGTTAAATGAGTGGCAAAAATGGAGTGCAAAATCACAAGCCAATCATTCAAACCAATGTCATGTATAAATGAGCTAAAAAATAATCTTTGTTTTTCTATATGTGTGCAGCTCAAGCAGTGCTTTTTTGAACTAATAATGATCAGAAAATCCCATGGTTCAAAACATTTATCAAGTGGTATATAGAACCTTACAATGAAACAGTTTGAAATGTATCATTTATATGTTTTACTGACCGACTCAGGAGTAAAATGGTTAGCATGCTTGCCTCGCGTGCCGCAGGTCATGGGTTCGATCTCTGACGGTTCTAACTAAAGAAAATTAAATTGAATTTTGCTGTGTCTTCGCTAAGAACGCAGCATTAAGGAGTAAGAGCAAAAAATGTGCCAGGGTCAAGTGCCATGTCTTCTTGCAGACTGCTGCTTTCATGAGCTAGCACATTTAATATATAGCTTAGCACTTTTATTATTTCAAAACAGTTACAGGGTAGTCGTGGCAAGTCAGCCAAACTTTGTGAATCATATTTATCCAACACATGCCATTGTGAATCTCTTTTCTCTAATTTCATGTGCATTTTTACCTTTCCCATTCCATTGAAGAATTTTTTTATAATAAATGTTGGCTAAATTGACTAGAGATATTTCCCACCAAACCTATTTGGAATGTTTTCATCTGCATTCTCCATTGAATCATTAAAGAAACAGATTCTCAAAGCTGTATCTTGTGAATAGCACTATTTCTCAAGTCTTGATCGTCAAATTTTAATCAGCGACAAGTCTCACAATTAAAATTTAAAAAATTTAATGATCTCCAGTTGAGAAATTTTTGTAATCCACTGAATACAGTTAGAGAACCTATATATTCCACAATGTGTCAGTGATGTGAAAACTGCATATAATTATCAATGAGAGGCAGTTTTGAAAAACAGGGTCCCTGTCAAATATACTTACAGCTGTGGCACTACTGGAATGTTGGACAGCATTTCCCATTGTGGTTTTCTGTCGACTCTGTAATCGGGATCTAGGTAGGGGTTCATGTGTTGTTCTTCCAAATGCTAAATTAAATATTGTAAACAAAAAATGTTGACACATGGAAATATGCTTCAATCAATATCAAACCGAGTTTATTTTTCAATAAAAGTTAGTCATTTGACAGACATATAATTATAAAGTTCATCTAAATGCACTTAAATTACATGTTTTCATCCCACTTAAACACATTCATTGAAAGATTTAGGCAATAACAATAACGAAGAAGAAATATAAACAAATTAAACCGAACTGAAATTTCCTTAAATATTAAAAAATTAGGCTAACAGTAAATGGTACAATATTCAGAAAGTTTAATGTGAAAAGTTGTTAACTTCAAACTAGAAATTTATTTCCTAAGCTTCTAGACAAAAATACAAGTCCAATAACCAGATTGATGATTCAAGAACAATAACTCCAATGAAAACTGAATTTCTTCAGGTCTCACTATACAGTTCGTCGTTTTCCATTGAACTCTTTTAAAAAGCAATGTTCAAGTACTTGGCCTGAACATATACGGGTACCGATGCACACATGTTATACCTCGTTGGAAAGGAA